>JAHZNE010000336.1:0-91300 GCA_027744055.1 Callyntrura sp. NNG-2020 | reverse complement strand
GCCTTGTCCTCTACAAAAAAGTCAGTTTCCCACCAGAAGACGAAGTAAATGCAACCAAGTCGAAACATCGCTACCACATTAACGCAATTTGGCCAACTGCGGAATAAGATGAAGACGGCAAGAACACACATATTTTACAGCGCGTACGCCTACTAGAACGTACTAGAAACGTTACGTAAGGTCACCAAAGGCCAAAAAAGCGGAGAATTGCTTGAATGTTGAAAGATTTAAAATAAACACACACAGCATAGCCATGAGAGCACGTCCAGATGATGCTTTGCTACCATCATAAGCCGTAATAGTCGTAATAATATGCACAGTTATTGCGTGGGTAGAAAAGGAAATAGTGTTTCCAGCCCTGCAGCTACGTCTTCTGACTTCCTTCAATCGAGTGGAATATCAAAGCCAATTTTCCAGAATAAATTCAGCTAATATTGGCGTGTATACACGCGTTTTATTGCTTGAGCTCATCGTTGCCGTACGTTATTCTATGCACCATTCCAGCCCAGCTGTGAGAAACTGCGTTGTTATGCCTTTTCTCCAGAAGAAGAGAGCGACGTGCTCATAAGAAGGTACCTTTCTCTGGGTAACATTTAAATCCACGAAGCTTTCAATATTCAACATTACCGTTTTGTAAGATCCAGCAAGCATCTCTTGTTGAAGGTTGTACACGTTGTAATTTGCTCACACAAGAAATTTTTTTTACCACCCAGTGACATGACATGCTGATAACGCGTAGGAGTAAGTGTGCATAAAACGTGAACAATCTTGAGACAAGACAGCAAACGTTGTCAGTGTCTCTACAGGTCTACAGAGGGTAGATTGGTTTTCTAGAAAGACGCAAATAACACTGTTTGCTCATCATCAGCCGTTTCCTCTTTACCGTGCTTCCAGGCAAGAGACGAGTTTAAAAAGCATACATACATGCAACCTATAGGAATCTTTTCCTTTCATCCATATTTAACTTCACGTTCGACACAATTTCCGAACGTTTCTGTCTTTTTAAACAGTAAATTTTCAGATGAAATACATCAAGTTGTTTAAAATATACACAAAGCAAAATTGCATGCTTTTTAAACAGTTTACTAAAACTTCCTTTTCGATGAAGGGAGAAAAAAAGTTTTACTTCTGTTTCGCCCTCCCTCTCTCGCTTTTGCTTTAAAACTTTTTATTTCGCTTGAACTAGTGAGCATACATGGATCATCTATGATGATGATGACGATGATGATGATGATAGTGCAAAACTTTTAAAATAAAATATGTCCGCCGCCACCATTATATTTGCCAGTATCGTCACCACCATCACTACCACTGCCGTCATAATAAAAGAGTCATACTTGTCGAAGCACAAAAAAGTACTTCTTCATGTACATCACACACACATTCGATGGTGATCATCATCACGACGATGCGATACTGTAAACTCTATAAAGTTTTACAACAGTTCTTCCAAAAACGAAACTCTATCGCACAGCGATTGTTCTGTTCTTCTGAAACTCCAAACGAATCGTATCTATCCATATGTTTCACATCAGGATCGTCATCACCATCAACATCCCTTTAAAATATGAGTTGGCAATATGCAATCCAATAGTATTCCGTTTCTCTCTGCCTGTGTGTCTCTCACTTTATGTCCGTGCAGTTGGTTGTAATAATGGATAAAGTTTCCACGCGTTTATTCGTTCGTTCAAATAAACGCACACAGACAGAAAGAGGTGGAGAAAAGACAATTTTTTCGAACATGCAATTCTAGAACCCCAATATCTGCTATAGACAAGTTCCCTACGCTCCTCTCTATTTTATCTCCATTTTGATAAAAAGTAAGCTTTTCCAGTTCACACTTTTTTCACTCTCCAAGGGTGATTATGATGATGCATGTCTTTTTAGCACAGCACTGATGAAATCACATTCTCCGATGAAACTACATATTTCTACAGAGAAAGAGAGAATTATTGCATTACACAGGGAGAATTGTCGTAGGTACTATACATCATGCAATAAAAGTTTTGCTCGATTCTTCTGTGTTCACTTCTTCCTCTTCACCAACCCGCGTTAGGATGTTCATCTGGTTAAAACCTTTTTGGAAAGGACACACGACTCAACGCTGTTGATGATGCTCCTGTCGTAGTCTTTCATTTTTTCTCAAAAATTTACTACTTGTAGTTCTTCAACTGGTATAATGGAGGCAGTGTATAGTGACTTTGATTGCTCTCTCGACAGTTCCCCTTTCTACTTACTAGCTCATCGTTATATGAGAGAAGTCAAGCAAGAAAAATGTCAAGAAACGAGGTGGTCATATGAAACATTGTAAAATAATAATATTGCATACGTATAGAAATAATGATAACATTTTTGAATGTGACGAAATGTACGACATGCATTAGTGAGCATGCATTTTTGAAAAGGTAACACCACCAAATTTAACAGCAACGTAACAGTACCGTCATTATGATTATCGTAGCCATTCGTGAGGAAAGGGGGAAGGGAAGATGGGGCAAAGATGACACACTGGGTAAAGTTGGGAAAGATGGAGTGGATTGAGTTGAGTTTAAAAAATAATCTCTTCATTACAACATTACATCATTCTATAGTGTGAGTACATCATCTCCTTTCCCAAGAAAATATTTCACTTCTAGAAGAAAAAAAAGTTTCTTCCGGGAAGAATAATCATAGCAAAAGGACGGTAACGGTGTGCAGTGTGATACGAGTAGAAATATATCTTGATGGAAAGGACGGATGTGGGGGGGATGATGATGATGATGCTTTTTGGGAATTGATGTTGATACACATAAAACGCACACTTGATCGGTTCATTTGCATACGATAAAAGAAATATGACAATGATGATGATGATGATGATCAAGTGTGTAAACTGTTATGAATATTATTATCATCGTCAACTTCTCATCATTCTTCCGATAGTGCGAACAAACTGATCATCATATCATCTTCATCGTCCTCATCACTATCCCCGTGCATGATTATGATTATAATCGCCCAATAGTCCTCGCTCCAACTCTATCTCATTCATTTTATTATTTCAGGGATGCGCCCCTTTTCTTTCCAAGTCAAGAGGAAGAAACACACACAAAACTTTCCCTCTTGGATTGAAGAAGACAGCGTAAGGTAGTTTGCCATAATAGAAGGAAATAGGAGTAATTTATGAGAAACTTTTTGTCATCAGAGAAGTTGCTCGATGCTCGTGTGAGCAGCTGCGAGAGAAATGATGTCTCTCTGCTAGTGAGCTCGACTCCCAGAATGGAGTGAAGTGTGTGACTTGATCAACATGAAAACTTTTTTTGGGCAAAAGGCTCTGAAAGGAAAACGATGTGTTTTTGTGTGCGGTGATGGTGGTGACAAGATGAAAAGTTTATTATAACGGAGACTGCGGTGATAAAGATTAAGTTATGACGATAATGATATTGGCATTTATGACTTTGCACGAATAGATGAAGAAGATAATCGAGAAAATGATATCTCAGATCGTTTTACCTGTTTAGATAGCTTCCTGCGATGTAAATATGAGCAGCTGAAGATAAAAAAAAGTTGAAGGTAAATTTCCCACAGAGAAGTCGTCAGAAAGTGTATCAACGAACCCATTAAAACTGTAACCGTCAATGTTAAATATCGTGAAGCTTTTACGTTGTTATTGCAAATAAATAATGTGAACAAATTGCGAAAAAAAAACTTCAAACAAAACTAGAGTAAATAGTGTCGACTGTCGACAAAAAAAGGAACTTTTAACTAGAAACTTACTTTGCAAAGTAAACTGAATACATAAATAACAGACGGGATCAGGTAAACTTTTCTCTGGTGAATATTCTCGTCCAACTGCAATTCATTCCGTTTCTTTGCTTTCCTCTTCTCCTTTTAAAGTTGTTCTTATTACCTATCCGTTTCCGATTTCAATTTTAACCACCAAAACAGTGGAACAAAGTTGCTGAGAAGACAAACATTTTGAGGAACGTAAAACGGAATATAAAATTCAGTTTATTCACTGGAAAGTAACACAACGAACTTTTTTTCTTTCTCTCTCCCTTTTACGTCGTCCATCCCTCCGTCTACGAACTACACAATCATATCGTTTTACTAGTTTTTGGTCTCTCGACTGTTTAAGTACGCCACGCACTATATCCTCCCAAGTTTATTTTGTTTGCAATGAGCCTGAACGAAAACGAAGAAGAGAATGAAAATATCACGGAGAGTGAAACAAAGCGTCATAAAACCTTCAATTTTCTCAGAGATACGATACCCCCTAACTCCGAAGCGTCATCGTACCAGTAGTACGGGAAATCTTCATTTCCAAAAACGGCGGCGTCAAGTTTTGTGGTTGTCTAGGGGAAATGAAAGTACACAGAGGAAAATCATCCGTTTACGTAGTCATCAGCAGAATTAACAAGAAAATATACACTTTGGATTTTGGAACCGCAACCAGCCTTGCTGAAAACGGCGTCTGCTCTGCTCGAGTGGAAAAGAAACTCGGGAGCTGTGCGCTGCAGTTCAAAAATAATTTCCTGGGCGAAAGGGTGGTGCTACTAACAAAAAGGACGAAATCTCATTTGAAATTTTCAAAAGAAAACAAGAAACGCTCACTGTCAAGTTTAAAGACAAAAACAGGAAGAAAACCAAGATGAAAATCTATTATTCTTCACTTCATCAAGAACAAACTGTGCAGCGTGTGGCGTGCGTTGTTGTAGCATACCGGCGTGCGTAAAGTAAGCTCGAGAGTGGTGTAAACGACAGCAACAGTCAACAACAGAGTACAAGAAGAAAACAATACAATGTTGTCGGGGAGAAAATATCTATCTCTCTGAAGCATCTAAGGGTAAATGAAGTTGTTTCTGGGCGGAATTGCTGAAACAAGAGTAGCTGAATATCTATAGTCTTGTTTTAGTAGTGTGAAGAGCGAAACACAAGATTTTCAACTGCGGGAAACCATTTATCAAACTGTAAAAACACAACAGAGTTTTCCTTTCCTACAATGCGTGTTATTGATGATTTTGTCTTTATCTCCAAGTTTCGCCGAAGAAAAAAGTTTAAAATTTTCCCCATAAACAGTGATAAATCTACTTTGTCAACGACCAGAGTTCTTACATTTTTAATGACCTTTTATCATAGCCCCGAATTACAATGCAGGAGAAGCAAAAATAATTTTATTTTTGCAGCTGGGCACACAAATCTCAGAAATCGTCCCCCAACAACCAAGTTTTATGGGCTTGTTTTTCTTGACCAGAGACACACGCTGGATGTTCCGAAGATAAACAATTTTTATTTTTATCTTCTTGAAAATGCACAATTTAATTTCTATTTAGTCAAAATATCATGTTAAGAATACTAGCATTAGCGTTCCTTCGGATTAAAGGAATTGTGTCAACAAGGTAGTTAAACAGTCGTAAAAAACTCAAGTGCAAGTAAAAATGATGTCACTAGTCACTACTTGTTTACTTTCTTTGTTGTACGCTTTTGTATTTTTGTATTTGCCAAGGAACTTTGCGATGATAGTAGGATACGACGATAAAGATGATTACATTTTATGACACACAGACACACACTCATTCACTCTCCCTTTCTTTCCCACACTTCCAGCGGAGTCAGTCTTTGTTTGATTATGGTGATTACCTAGCAAAAGCGAGGCAGTCAGTCGCACACTGATCACTCTATTCCTCCTTTTTTCTTCCTCCCCAGAGCTCCTGTTTCGAACAGAGAGATCAACAGATCAAGACTGATCTTTTTTCTCGATTCACGACGACGACGTATGATCTCGTGTTTGTGTGTGTGGTGTGTGTGTGCAGAGAGGGGCTCATTTTCTTGGAAGAAGAAAAGGAGAAGAGAGACAATAACTTTAAGCTATAAGTATGCGCGTCCCATGTCTGCTGTGGGAGTAAAGAACGGACGACGTAACGTGCTCATTGCGGTATATGTTGTAGTTCTAATGAGTACGAATATGTATGAACGGATATTATTAGGAGTTAAGAAGTATAAGTACATGACTTGTTCAAAGTCTCGGGGATTTTTGTAATCAAAGTAGAGCTAACTAGCACTACAAGTACAACCAGAAGCCTACTTCTGTTGACTCTTGGAAAATAAAAAAATATCAGTTTCCTATTTATTCTTGTTCAAACACACTGTATATGCACATGATCATGATATGATCTTCAATAATGATCCTCATATCTTTTTGGCTTGTACGTGTGTAATATCTTGTTGCTGAACTTGTGCTAGGCATTCAGAAACTGTTCGGCTCTCTGGTGCACTGTTTAGTTGCGACAGAAGAGGCAGAAAACGTACTTGTGACTGATCGCCATCGCCATTCATAAAGCACTGAGATGCTGTTGCATTTTAAATACTGTGTGATGGAAGAGGAGTGGGGATTATGGATAATATTTGTCTTTATATGTTACCTACTAAAACCTAGGCATGCCATACATATTATATGACATCCGTTCAAAGTTCAGCAAAGTTTTAGTTTCCTTTGACTTGAGTGAAATGTGAGGATGATGTGGAGGTGGAGAACGAATGACGATCCTCATTGCTACTCTCTGATTCCCTTCGTCGTTCTTCTTGTGTGATGCATGATCCCTTTTACCCTGTCTGATCGTTGTCGTCATCGTCATCACATCCCCATCCTCAAACGCGGTCTGTGATCATGATGATGATGATGATGCAGTAGCAGTAGAAATAGAACGCAAATAGTTAAAAAGGCAGTTTACTTTGAAAGGTTTGAAAGTTGGAAGCAAAATCAGCATCATCGGTATCACCATCATCGGGAATCGAGTACACGACCAAATGATGGTATGATGGTAATGGTGATCGTCGTCATCGTCATCATCATCACAGTAAAAATCACAAGGAGCCCTACTCCTATACAGGCGTAAGTGTTACAGTTACAACAACGGAATCGATCCCGTATTGCCGAGCAAAGGAAGAAGAGCTGACTTACATTTTTTACATTAGCTCAGCCTACCTTGTCAGTAAGTAGTTTCGTGTTTTCATAGGAAACATTGAAATTTCATGTTATGCTTTCCCACATCGGAATATGTACGGGAAGAGAACCAGAACTGCATACAGTACTTAGCAGAGAGTCGCTACTATACGCATTTTGAGCATCAGCATAACTCATGACAAGGCATGTAACGTTTTCAACGTTATAAAAATGTTCATTGCTTTTTCCGTCGTCTCGCGTTTTTCGAGTCTTGTTCCTTTTTTCAGCAGGAGCGGTAATGTCTAAAGTGTGAGCAGAAAGAGAGAAGAGAGGCGATACGACACAACGAAAAGGCCTAAATTTAGTTTTGCGTTCACTCACTCAGCCAGGCAGTCAGTCAGTTTAAGCAGCCGGAGAGGGAGAGGAAGAGTGGAGAGCGTTTTAAAACGATGATGATAACGTTCATAAAGTCACACCACACGCCCAACTAATTCCTCTTCACTTTCAGCTACACGAAATTCCGTCGCATTAATGCATGCTTGCATTGCTTTTTGGCAGTATGTATACAAAAGTACAACAGAACAGAGCAAAGAGAGAGAGAGAGAGACAGCAGAGAACTTAAAAGAAAGAGTCTCTCTAGAAGAATGATTGTGTGTAGGCTTGTGGGTAAATGGAAACCGTGTGCGAGACGGTGGCTGTTTCCTTCTTCTTCTTGTCTTTCCTTTTCGCATTACGGACAAACTAGCATTTATTATTATTTTACTACTGATTCCTTTTCACTCTTCTTCTCTCTAAGCTTACAACGTCGTGTAGACTGAATGAGTGAGTGAGCAAAGTAAAATAGGCAACTCTCTCACACAAAACAACAGCAACGACAACAATCGTCGTCGTCCCCATCATGATCATCGTCATCATCATCAGTTGCAGCCTGGCTTTGGCGTGGCATGTCGTTTTCTCTGATATCTTTCTCGCTGACTGGTTTTTACTTTTTGCCATTTCAGTAGTTACGCAGCAGCAAGGAGGAAGAACACACTACAATATAATATTCAGAATAGCTATGTAGCATATTCCCTACACAAAAATCCGATACGTTCATATTGGTACGGCGTGGGCATTACACTTATACCTAAGCTTAGATTTCTGCGTCTTGGTCGAGTTTTAGGGAAGTAGGAAAAATGCCATGAAACGACGAATAAAAATGTACGTATGTGTGTGTGTAAGTTGGGTTTATAGAACCGGGAGAGAGTTAGAAGGGAAGGCAAAGAGCCGACATGGTATGGTGACTTAATGAGCTCTCTGCACTCTCTCCTATTCGCTCTGAAACAATTTTAAGCCGAAAAAGAGAAAAAAAAGAATAAGAGTTAGTGTTGGTTAATGCAGTTGGTTTGGAGCGTAACGCAAACCATTACAATAAACAATGCTGACTTTATAGTATTACTTACCTCATATACATATTATACAATCTACGGGCGTTTAAGAGGGCAATATATGCAAGTGTGTATGGATTTTCACAAATGTAATAGCAGTATCAGGCCATATAAGCAGAGATTTTTTTGGGGAAGAAACGCCAGAAAAACTGGAAAAAAAGACGAAGAGAAGCCATATACACCACCATCTCCCAACACCATTCTTGCGGAGCTCTGCTAACGTTTCAACATGAATCCCTTTTTGTTCTGTTTTTGGCTTTTGCATATATGCAGGCATGGAACATATGAGTTGGAGGAGGAGGACGACGATGATCACGGTCATGATGATGAGAATGGAACTAGTACGTTTTTGTAGGCTAACATTCCTATATTTTGTGAATGTGTGCATTCATTTGGAGTTGGTGCTCGAGCAGAGAAGAAAGGACCAATATATGCAATACCTACTTATCTAAATGGGCTCACATGTAGCCTTTTGGGAGTAAAGCAACATACATAGAAGGAAATGGAGAAGAAGAAAAGGATGATTATACTTTTCTGGATAACAACAATAACATTATTAATATTGTGTAACAGTATTCCAAATTTCTATTTTCCATTTACTTGCTCTTAGTCATGAATAAATGCAATAGCCTGGTGGATTTTATGAGTATAACTCTGTAGTTTTGTTCTCTTTCCTTTTTTTCAATTCAATGAATGTAAAACAAGGAGAAATAGTACGTTACGGATGTAGCATGAGCTGAGATATGAAGGTTTCCTGTGATGACTGTCCACGGTCCGCACAGTTCTCACAGCGTTGGAAACAGTACGAAGAAGCAGATATACGCATATACTATAGAAGTGGAGTCAAGAGATACAAACGGCAGTCGTAAATTTTATTGGATATATTGTATGCACAGCGTATAGATTTATGTATGAATGTTTTGTCGGGGTGCTGTTGAAAAACCGCTCGTTTGAAACTAAAAGTACATTTTGGTTCATCAGTTACACTCTGTTTTGTGTGCACATTATCGTGAAAAATAAAAATGTCATTGTTCGCTTCTGAGAGTACTGCATTTTTTGTCTCGTCTGACGCTAGAAGTACTCTACCAGAGGAAAGATTTCGTCTTTTTACATGCTTTAGGTTGGTTGGACGATAACGTTATAGCTACGATTTTTGCAGTGCTCGAAAGGAACAAAATCAGAAAAATGTCGGCACGGTGAGTCTATATGTGCATGGTGATGGGACCATTTTAATAATATGTGTCAGTGGCATGTCGCTTTTTACGCAACTCAATTTCTTCGTATGTGTACGTTTGAACCTGCACTGAACGACTCACATGACATTTTAAGCATATGAATCAATAGTTTACGTTTGAGCTGGGTTAGAACAGCACTATAACGTTTACTCATTCGTAACGAAAGTGGCTAGTCGTCTCGTCTGGTTCATTGTAACGTAGAAACGGATACAGCAGAGAAGTTTAAAAATATACATAAGAATCAAGAAAATACCAGAAAATTCCAAAAATGTGGAATGCGTATTTGAGTGCGAAGAAAAAGTGCTCAGGCGTAATGTTCCTGAAAATTTTTATGAAAATAGAACAGCGCGGTACGCAAAAAATCCATAAAATAATTATAGCACTTGAGAGTCTACCTTGGGTAAAAAATAGTATGTCAATTATACACAGGTAACCTATTAACCGTGTTAAATTCGTTGAAATCAAGTCGTTGGTAAGGACGGAACCTGAGCACAGAGAGACCCATCATATCCTAGGAATCACTTTATGGAAATTATCATGTCTGTATACGTGGCTTCTCACCATTTGCATTTTTCTTTTATTGTAAAAAGGCGCAAAGCAGATAAACTACTGCACAATAAATGTGATTAATTGAAACACTTGATTTTGCTTCCTCACTAATAGTCCTGAATCATCGCATAAATAATTTCTCTTAATTATCTTATACCAAAGCACACTAAAATTACGCCATATCACATCCCAACGCTGTCCGTTTTTACAACAATTTGTACATTCCATTCCACGATAGCATCACCATCTCGCCATCCGCATCATTTTAATTCGTTTCCTTCTTGTCATTCCAACATCGCTGAACCATCGTGCACTCTAATAAAGCCCGCAGTTGCACAAGCAAAACTAGTCCTATTCTACCCTATAACCATTTACTAACAACCTCCCTATGTCCGCTCCACTTTACCCAACTTTTTCAAAATTTGCAAATTACGCAAAAAGAACGTTCCCATGAAAAAGGTCAACTTGGGCTATTTAAAAGCTCTCGTTTTAGACTGTTGCTCATACGAAAACTGAATCTCTTATGTAAAACCTGCGACAAATAAATTCATCCAATCCCGTCACCACTCGACAACCTCCTATTTTCCCCCACAGCCATAAAAGCCCGTCTTTCCTTACGACGACGACATCATTCCAACCTACACACTAGACTCCATCTAAAATAAAACTGCATTTCTCCAAGGTGCACTCACATGAAAGTAATATGTGTCTCATTCTTTAGCCAAGAAACTTCTCGAGCTGCCTCTGCTCTGCTGTTGCTCCTTGTTTTCCCTTGTTCCCTAAAAAACAAGCTTTGCTCCCAACTTAAAAAAATCTGAGTCAGTGCACTATGCAAGGTTGTCCTGTCCTTTTGCTGTTGCTACTGCTTCCACACCATCACGGCGCTGTTGATGTTGAGCATTTTAAAGCAAGATATCTGCATGTCCCATCATCGTCATCCTTCTCCTCCTCTATTTCTCACAAGACATAAGTACACACACTAATAGGAATAATAATAAAGCCGTACATAATAAACTAGTTTTTGTCTCTGGGGCAACAACGATACATGCATACATTGATGCAACTTTTTGCACAGCTACTACTGTTGATGCTGTTGTCGCTTCTACAGAGAGAGGACCTAGAAACTGCTCGTTTTTAAAACGAGTGTCTTGTTCTTCTATTTTCTGCGTAGATTTGCTATGGCTATGGTGCACACACTCCGATTGAAATGGCAATTTTTACAGGGTTGTGAGCCAGCTGGAGTTTATTCAACAACATAAATCTAGGTGCATTTTTCGTGGGTTCTCTCTTTATTCAGAGAAGGATGTACATGCGATTACGAGCTCTATAAACCAGTAAAGTTGTTTCCTGGACCATGCAATAAATAGGCGAAGAAAATCCACCGACAATACCGCCATCATGCCACTTCTAGAACCACTGCCCCTACCACCACCACCACCTCTGATAAAAAGTATTGAATATCATGTTGCAAAATTTAATATAAAAGGGATCACTGACTGGGCTACCACTGATGCTCTGTATGAGGCAGAGAAAGGGAGATAAAGAGCTTCATCTATGATCGCAATACATCTCCAGTGAACCCAACTATCGTTCTCTCTCTCTCTCTCTTCTTCCTTTTAAAAATAGGATAATATTACCGAAAATTGAAGTACACATATACAATGACGGTGTACACGGTCTCGTGGTTTTTTTCTGCTGGTTTTCCGATTTTCTTAACCCGTTTTCATTTCCTCTTCTTTCGGAAGAATGGAGAAGAGAAGGGAAAATAGGTAAAGTAAATTTTCTTATTTTTCTCTCCTCTACCAGATTATTGTCCCAAGATATGAGAAGGAGATCACTTCACTGTGTAGTATATGTACAGGAAAAGCCAATCCCTTTTTTGTGTGTAGAGTTTGGTAAAAATTGATTTTTGCAGGGGTTTACGGTGATGGCTTGACTTTTCTTGGTGTCTTTCTCTCCTGTTGGAGTCTTAGTTCACCCCTTATCTTCACACGCTTTGGTGAACAATCCTCTACACATGCATTATAGATATATTGGCGGGGAGTAATTCCGTAAATATTTTCTGATGGTATCACCACGGGAAAAATGTCTTTTGTACACACACACACACATACCAGTAGAGGTAAAGTCAAAGCTATCTCGTTGTAATGATAGCGACTTGAGAAAAAGTTCCAATTTTGTCTTCTTGGTAAAATCTGTACATGATAGCACGTAAACGGGAAAAAGTTTTTTTCTGGCCGAGTCGTACGCCTAAAAGTGTACCAGGTCGCACAGTAAGCTACCTAGTAGAAGTGTTCATGGGGACTCCTTCATTCCAAGGAATGTGAAAGTGGCGTTGATGATAATGGTGCAAGTAGTGATCTAATTGTACTATTCCCTGCGAAAAATTAAATGAGTGCCCAGAGAATGGGAATTGAGGAAAAAGAAAGGTAGGGAAAAAGTTTTGCATTTTACATGAGTGACTTAGGCAAGTAACTGTAACTGCATTACCTTTCTCAATTTATGACAAAATATAACTTGGAACAAAACATGCACTCTACTTAAATCAGGTTTTTTTGTGGAGGCTCATGTACCGTAACGTAATGAAGTGGCGAAAGAAAAGGGAAGAATAATGAACAATTCTGGGAAGAACTTTTCCACCGCAGTAGAGCAGCAGTGCCCCCTTTTTAGCGGAGAAATGTCAAATCAAATTTGAAGGGGTGGGCTGTTGAAAAACGGAAGAAATTTTGTTAGTGTGTATAGCCTGTAGCAAAACATTCTTTTAGCGTTTCTCAGTTACGCATGCATGCTCCCCGTGTTTCAGGGAAAAGTTTGTGCTAGAAAAAAAAACACTAGTTCTCTATCATTGAAGACGTATGCATTTAGATGAATTGAATTTTTGCATTACTGCACACCTACGTTGGGAGAAAAGTATTACTTTTCCTTATTGTGTGCTTAAAAGCAGTTTTCCTTTTAAAAAATCCATTGCTTCCTGGAATAATGCTAATGAAGTACTGTAAATTAATTTTACACATTCCTGGCTTCTCTTGAGAGCATTTCCAGGAATATTTTTTCCCATCCCAACCAAGCTGCTCGCTTGTTTGCTTTTTGGAACAGCCATTTCCTGAATATCATTGAATTAATGGTATTTCCAGTTTCCTGTTCTGACTTTATTTACTATTTACTTAGTTGCGTGCTTCTTGTCAATCTGTTTACCTTACAATATATTGTATCTACCTGATGTATACCGTATACTCTCTTCGTTCCGTAATAAGTAGTAGCTATCTGGAAGACATTAGACAGAGAAGAAAGAAAAGGAAGCCATTTAATGTGACTGTTGATTCTGGAAAAGTCAATAAAGAAAACAAACAAAAAAACACAGAAAATAGCAAATGGACACGAGAAGGAGAACGACGCTGGCCTTTCTTTATTTCCTTTCTTGTCCACTTTGCTTTCTTTTTCTTCATTCCAGGAATCAAGTTGCTCGTGCCGTCAACCAAAGTCACACCACGAGTATCTATCTCTAGCCTGCTTGCTGCAGACCCCCAGCACACATTATCACTAACTGCATTGCACATACTGTCTAGATAAATGTATGGCCCGGTATTTATTCAAGTATAGAAGACAGTAATGCACTACAACAAAATAAACTACTTTCACTTTATTCACATTTCTTTTTCATTTTCCGTGTGTACGCATACTCCTTACCCGGAAGTATGAGAGAAGTAGTCTATACTGCTATACTGCAAATGCAATTAAATGCTAAGGTCACTGGTATATCCAAAAAATGTAATAAAGAACCGCTAAACTGCGGGCTGGTGTGTATGTCGTACCATATATATACAAAAACCAAACAAAAAATCGTCGGAAGCCGTATTGTCCGAGAGACAGCTTCAAAATGGATTTTTCTCTTTATACTATATAATTTCGTATGAATATATTGAATAGGATCTACCCGTGCATAAAATTCTAAAGTAGACTGTCGACTTTTGCCTGTTGCCATGGACATAGTAAAAGAAGATGTAAAATAAAAAAAGGGGCGATTTTTTTATAAACGGTTTATGCTCGAGTATTGCACAACCCTGCTCATTTATCTTTTCTTGTTTGCACTACTGTTTTAATCGTTAAGCTGCTTTCCACGTGCTTTGTATAATCTCTAAGACATACTTTGTTACAAATTATTTTTTTCTGGTTTATACAATAGAGAAGCCTCTGTGTAAAAGCTCTTGTTGGTTTATCCCCAGATAAAACTTGTATTTTCATTTTATGTATACCTATATGTTTCACAAACAGGCTGCTTCTAAGAACTCATAACCATCTAACCTATAGCTATATATTTAATTAACGTATTTTGGGTACCGCTTACTCGGAATACAGTCCATATCTCTGAAATCTTCTAGTGTAAATATTCCATTTTTATGATATTCGAATTTATCCATTATAAAACTGACAGCAACTGCTATTGAACTCATTGTTTGTAAATTTTCTCTGTGAAATTAAACCACTATCGCTAAACCTCTTTTACCATGTAAATTTGACTTATTTCTCTACCCGAAAAACCAGATTTAATTTGATTGCTTAAAAAATGGTATTTCTTGCACACTTACATTAACAAGGCGTAGAAGGGTCAAGTTGGTTTCTTTCGATCATTTATATGCATATTAAAATAGTAACAAAAGTCAAGATCAGCATGAGCACATGCTGATTTTTTACACAATACTTTAATTTTGACCAGGAAAAATATTTGCATAATACACACACACACACTCAAACCACAAGTCGCTTCTATTAAAGTTTAGTTACCATTTTACTTTTAGTTGAATCGGTACTACTAGACTAACCACCACAAAATCTAGTTTCTAATAAACCTTAGCGACTTGTTTTTTTTTGCTTTCGGTGATTGCACAGCAGGACAAGCTATTACTAGTTTCCATTCTATTTTCGGTGGTTCAAGCCATTAATATATGTAGATCAGTTACACCAGATAACAGCTTGTTGGAGGTATACCCGTATGCAGCTAAAAAGAATATAAGGGGAGCTTTCGAAAGAAAGTACAGCAATCGCCGCTGCTATACTACTGCTGTTATATTGAATTTAACAAGAACAACGCTGGGTGTTGTTGTCGGACCACATTATTGCATCAGTATTTGGCATGGAATCACTTTTTCTCTCTTTTTGCTGTTGCTACTTCTCTCTGGTTTTCTACTCCACCATTTTGAGAGTTAAATGGTTATGCACTCTGTTCTCTGCATGCAAGATCAATATCAAAGAGGTAAAATGTACTATAATAATTTTCAAACGTGTTGACGGTAATAATAAATACTGGTACGTACGAGGTAGCCGTTTATTTGTACAAAAGGCTACAAAGATGAATACGAGATGCATAATAAAACAGGCAAAAAGACAAAGAACAATGCAACTGTTGGATAATAGGTAATAGTAGTAGTAGTAGTAGTAGCCCTTGTGATAGAGTGCACTGTAAATTCATGTGGCACTTTTCTCACAGCGTACAAATATGCAAATGTGTGTAATGGAGTAGCAAAAATGTTCGTTAGTAACTAGCTTACCTGCTGTTGTTTCTATACACAGAGAGAGTCAGCCAACTGTCATTAGGGTTTGGGAATCCTTTAGGTATCTGCAAAATTTAAAAGAAACTTGTTATTAGCCACGTCTTGCTTTCAATTTGCCATCTTTTTTGCAATTAAATCCACCAGTGGAGTTTAAACATGCTCTGTGCGAAATAATTGCCAAAATCTTGTACCATTCTTGAAACAACGTTTTCGTCTCGAATCTAAACCAAAAACTAACTTTGAGCATCTTTTCCCTCGTGACATCCCTATTACATTACTTGATTTGATAGGTTCTAAGCTAGAAGTAACGGAAACCAGCTCTACACCCTCTCAAACAAAGTTACCATTGACAACATTAACTCCTAACGACTAACACCCAGAGATAATTTTATAAATTATCTCATTTTCTTCCGTCTTCCCACCGTATTTTCCTCTTTCTTCCCAGACATTTTCTTTTCATGGATGGCTGTGTCTCAATGCTTGTGCCGTGTACCTGCTCCTATTATAAGGGCAGACCTACTGCATTCCATTATGTATGGGTACATTCCTCTCAACTAATGGTATTTTTGTACTTCGTTAGGTATTCTTTATACTCCAAGAAAATCATATTAAAGTAGATTAGTCTGTACACTCATCGTCGTCCAAACACTTGGAATCTCTTAAAAGGGGAAAACCTAGAAGCATTTTTTGCCAACCAGCCAAGTAGCTCTTGTCAGTGAGTCACCAAGCAACTTTCTCTCTTGAACGTCTGGTTGGCGATCTTTAGACCTTCTCAGTCTCACAAAAGATCTATGACTTTTCCACTTCTTCTCACGAGATACCCGAAAAAAACTCTTTAAGAACTAGCCGACCAAATACTATATGCCCCGTACGCATACTCTTTTTCTATTCATATGTGTAACCTACTATACGTATGTACCGCACTATATCCCACGCATAATCGTCGTCATCATCACCCTCAAGTGGATGGTGATGCTTGTGCGGAATACCGAGTTAGTGTGTCTGCTTCTTCTTTTCTTTTCTGATCTTTTCAGCTGATTGGCTAACCACCATGCCACGCCAAGTAAAGTTGACGCAAAAAATATATGCCAGCCACAACAGTGCTGGCTTGTGAGTAAAGAACTTTAACCAACAAAAAATTGTACCATGGTCACCATATATTTTTCCTTCCCCGTCTTCCTAATAACATTACCTCTTACATAACACCAAATTACGGCGTATACGAATGGCGATTCTTGATTATTATCGCGAGACAGTATAGTAGTGAGAGATGGTATCGTCATTTTTATACCACCTTCCCCGAAAAAGGACACATTTCCCCTTTCTCGCTCGTGTTCACCAACACACTTACTGGGGAAGATAGAAACCACATTCATGGTAACTACTGAACATCAACCATCTACCTAACCTGTGAGCACATTTGTTTTGGACCAGTTTCATTACGTAATATTGCGTAAGATGAAAAGAGGATAGATCTTAGTTTCATCTTTCTTGACTCATCCCACATTTTCCCAGGGTAAGAGTGGCCACCGCCACCACTGTGTATTTCACGCTTCATATACCACATACACAGTGTCTTTAGCAGGAAGGGAGATAACAAGAAGACGCCTCAGTGTTTATAATATAAGCACGTTCCTGTTTCTCACAGCAAAACTGTTTAATATGGTAACACTTTTTTTTGTCGGAAAAGGCCATTTTTGTTGAGATTAAATTATTATTTTTGAGAAGGAAATGATGAGATGAAGTTGTTTCCTAACTTGGATCAAGATAAGGATAAATCTGAAAGAATGGGGGCACAAAACCACACCACAACTACCACCACGCAACCAAAAAAGAGCATGTGATCATCCTAGTAACGGACACGCTATTTATCGCTGTCATCATCGTCGTCCTCGTCAAAACTGAAAATCAGAAAATTGAGACGTTTCTTCATAATACCATATCACACGATAAGAAAGTTATCGCTGTCATCATCGTCGTCCTCGTCAAAACTGAAAATCAGAAAATTGAGACGTTTCTTCATAATACCATATCACACGATAAGGAAGATGAGGATCGTCTCTGTACAACTTACTGTTTATCATGTGTGCACGCACTGCTCATTTTTCATATTCATTATTATTATAATTTTTTTTCGGAAGAACACAATATGCCGCAATGGTGGTCATATACATACCAACAAGAAAAACTACTTTTGACAATGGTATGCTGCTACGGCTATATATGCTACTGCCTCGTCAACNTAATTTTTTTCGGAAGAACACAATATGCCGCAATGGTGGTCATATACATACCAACAAGAAAAACTACTTTTGACAATGGTATGCTGCTACGGCTATATATGCTACTGCCTCGTCAACATATTTTCTGGAAATCCATTGTGGAATATTTATATTATTATTATTTTGGCTCACTCAGCTTTATCGCTGAAACGAGCGGACGGACGTAGCATGAAAGATTATGTGTTATTTCATGTCTGCTTTTATTTTACACACTTCACACCATCACCAAAATGAACAATCAGTGGATATGATGGAGTATGGAAAATGGAAAGCATCGCCAGAGTGAGAAAGAGACAAAGGAATGTGTGTGTACACGTATATACATATTTTTATGCAAAAGCAGCAGCTACTACTACTACTACTACTACCAGACAACAGACACGCAAGAAAAATTCCCTTTAGAGCGAAAGAGTGAGAGGAAAAGTTGTTTCGTTTTTTTTGCTTCTGATTCGTTCGTTCCCTGCATTGGGAATTTTCTCTGGTGTTGTGCCTACTTGATTGAGCCATTTTCTAGCCTAAAAAAAGAAGCAGAGTTACACAGAGTTCGTATACAATATACATTTTTTGTACCTCTCTTGCCTATATGGTCGCTCGCGTCGTACATAATATCGGCAATCGACATATATATTCTTGTAAAAGGCATGACATGACATGCTGGCATGGCGTGGCATGACATGCAATGCGATATACGGAACAACACGCAGAAAACAATATTGACTGACTGGTGACTAAATACAATAGATAAACTTTTTTCTCTTTTTTCTCCCTCAGCTCGTCAGTCAGTGTATTACATTTTCCTTGTTGCTGTGGAATAGTTAACACCACACCAAAGAGAGAGTGAGAGGGAGAGAAAATACCACACCAGAAAAGTGAGTGCGGCACGAATGATGATGATGGTATTTGGTATTTTACGCTATGCATATAATATGACCATATGATGATGATACTTCCACCGTACGGGATGTTATTCCCCAAGTCCCACTGCTCTTTACAGTGAGTGAGTGAGTGAAGCAAGCCAAAAAACGCTCGCCATGGATAAGATGGAAAGGAAGACGAGAAGAAGAAAAGGACTGACATGGGAACAATATAAATAGGTCCCTTGATTTGACTGGTGGTATATATTATGCTACCCATATCGCCATCAACATCATCGTCGTCAGCAGCAGCGCCGTCGTCTCTGTCTATCTAGCCATTATCCCAGTCGTCTTCATTCAAACTGGCAGAACTGATACAAAAGATACAAATCTCTTTTCTCTCTCGTTCGTCTCTCTTCTTCTGATGGCAAAACGCAAAGGCTTGTCTGTATGTTTACTTTGGAAAAGTCAAACGATCCACGTAGTTCCATGCCATTACGTACGACGACGATGACTACTAACAGCGATTACTACCAACCAACTATCAGGGAACATAATGTTTCCTTTGTAATAAACCTATTATTATCAGTATTATTAGTAGGGTAGCCGTTTTGCATAATACGCNATTGAATTTTCACGTTATTTGCATGACATAATATACTTGCATAATTTTGCATAACGAATTTTCGAAAATTGCATAATGAAAATCGCAAAAATTGCATAATGGTGGCTACCTTAATTATTAGCATTATGGATTATGCCGCGTTTATTCTTCCGCGGGAGTAGCACACAAAATATTAAGTAGGACGATGTGTGTCCCCTATAATAATGTTAATCGGTACAAAATGTTCAAAATTCTGAAAATGATGCGCTGATCCTGATGAAAATGCAAAGATGAACCAACACCCTTTTTGCCCAACAACCTATCACGGTTTAATCCACTCCAAACTATAACCCTCTCTCTTTCTATTTCTGTGCATGCAAGTCAGAAAGTCAGAATTTCTGTTCAAAAAGCAAGACGTTTCTTGACGATCATGATTGTATAACATTTTGTTTGACTGTGACGGCAGCGGCGTCGGATGAATGTAGCCATGTTGACGAGGATGATGATGATGCTGACGATGATTTGAAAAAGATGATGATGTTGATGATCATTTTATTTTTTTCATGATATGATGAGAAGTTGATTAGGGTGGTGTTCTGTATATGTAGTAGCTATATGCATACACGATAAAGCAGTTAAGTATGTTGCCATTGCACTGATTTAAAGTAGTTGTGCGGTAGATAGGCACTCTTTCTTATAGGGATCTCTTTTTGGTACTTGATTTTAAAAGAGTTAATGCCTTTTAACTCCCGAGTTTGTTGGTCTCCCTCACTTTATTCCCTTCTCCTTGCGAGAGGGATGGTGGAATATATGTGTGATGTGTTGTGTGCGTACATAATGTCTTGATCACGACATGTCAAACGAATAAATAGTAAAATGATGATTATAAAAGTGATGTGGGATTGATGCTGCTGTTGCTGTTGTGGTGTGCTTTCCATTATAAAGTTCACATGATAATAATAATAATACGTCACGGCAATAGTAGCAGGAGGGGAGGGGAAAGAGTAAGTATACGTGTGTGTGTGTTTGTGTGTAAATCTGAACATACCTAATCATCTTTTCATTTTTATTCTTCTTTTTTTTCATTCACCATGGGAATGTGCGTTTTTTTCACAAGTTTTTTTCTTGTTCTTTATTTGAGGACCAACAACCACAATAATAATAATAAGTAATAGCATTAAAAATATTTTCCCCCTTTTTGGATTCATCTTTGGTCGTCGGGACAAGAAGAACCTGCTTGTTCTTTTTTTGTAAGAAGCTTAAATAAACGAGGCGGACAACGCGTAAAAGATGAGAGCACGATGATGAAAGTGTGTACACGTTTGCGTGCATGTAAAACAACAATAGTAAAAGTAATAATAATAGCAAGTAATAATGTGAAAAATGTGTAATTCCTCTGGACAACAATGTAAAACAACAATGCCCGCATTTATTGTAAAACATAATGATAACTAGCTAGCCTTGTGAAATTTTCTGTCGGTGATTATCGTAATGCTTCTGCTGTGCACTATACTCAGATATGCTCTTTAAAAAAATAAATGAATGTTTCTTTTTTGTCGCTGAAAACACTAAATTTGAAAAATTCGTGACGATCAAGGTCAGCGTAATAACCCGTCCAAAACGGGGATGACGACGTGTAGTCATTTTTATTTGGTTAATTCTTAATTAAGTTATTTGATGGGTGAGCTCATCCAATTGGAGGAGGGTCTGGCTGGAATACCTATGCATATCTTAATGAAATGGACTTTGATAGAAACGGAGAAGGCGACAACTAAATTGTTGCACTTTAGCCGACCGCACCGTCATCATTGACTCCTTTTGTACAAAGGGAGACGACCTCCGTGACAGAACAAAAGAATCGAACAATAATAAAATATTATATAATCTAAATAGCTTTATAGATTGGGTTCCCTGCCTACACGTCCACGTCTACTGCTAAGGTTTCATGGGGTGTGTGCACGTATGAAAAATAAGCTTGTCCGTGCCCAGCGTTGAGTGTCACCCACCACACAACAAGAACGACATGGGGACTACTTTTCTAAAAAAACCAACAAAGATAATGGTGAATGGTGACGATGACGCCTGCCACTGATTTGTAAACTGTGGAATGTACAAGGTTCATCTTCACCGTTTTTTTCCGTCTCTTCAATTTGGCTACAATTCAGAGTTTATTGTCTTTCTTCTGACTTGTCACATGAATGTATCAACAAGTGAAAAAAATGAGTTGGTCTTTATTTATAGCCTAGGTATACTTTCCATCTGTTGTTGCTCCTGCTGCCACTGCGGTGGCGATGATGGTGCATACCAAGCAAAATTTAGTTTTTGGCAAAAACAGCAGCCTAGAAAAATGTAGTCGCTTATAATTTTAAAAAATGGTAGCACTTGCTCATTCCAAATTTGGTCAGGGATGAGACGTTGCCCATCACCGTCATCATGCTGGCATAACATCATCATCATCATCATCATAAACAGATCCATGCAAAGTGCATACCTATATGGGACATGTGGACTTGAGGCTATTGCATTTGCATATAATTTATTTAATGGATTGGAAAAGTGAATCCGAAACTGGACTGATGTCATGATAGAAACTAAAGAGTGGTGTATTTTTGAAAGCAAAGATGGTGATTTGCTGATCGCCGTGATGATAAGATGTTATTATTATGCAAGTAAAGTGAACGTGCTTCTACTACTTATTTTTGCATCTTGGCTCTCCTCATCCTTGCCGGATCCCCATCCTTGAAAGTGAGGTGGCAACACAATAGTCTCAAAATGTTGTTCGTCTACATTCTAATAGGCACACACACTTCTGATTATATATTGTCATCATCACATCATCACCAACATGGTGTTCGTCCTCTCAGTAGCAGTATAGTATTAACCAGAAGGAGCTAGCGGCAATAATAATAGCACATCCACGTCGTTTTCAAAAAGGAGTTGTCCCATTTCACTTGCATTGTTTCTACTTCTCTTACTTCCACTCTATAGCAGAGAGATGCTGATGTAATGAAATATTTGTGACACGTTAGATGAGGCAATTTTTCTTGCTTGTTTAAAATTGATTCTACCATTCTCCATCTCTCTCGCAGTATTCTCTTTTTATGAGGACATTATCAAGAAGAAGTTCAAAAGGCGAGTAGTCGCATTATTATATACAAAGGACACTGAGATTTAATTGTCCGTTTTATATACGACCAAAGCAAAGCCTTTACAGAGGAGCAAAAGGAAATAAAAACTGTTTTGAATGAGTTGACTGCCAGCGAGTTACCCATAAGAAAGATAGAAAGGGTCATAAAAAGCAAGACAAAGTATGCGATGATGATGCCGTATAACAATTATTATTGCTTTTCTCTCTCGACTAAATTGTCTTGGAGGACCGAGAAGCAGCCTCTTCCTTAATCATCAAAACGAAATAACCATACGAAATGAAACGATTTTTAAGAAAACTATACAGCACTACTACTATACACCATATCATTGTTTGGGTGATCTCAAAAATCAAATGTGAAAAGGAATTTACAATTTATTTATTTCAACTTAAACGTCTTTCTCTCAGGTCGCTGCTGCCTATCTCTCCCTCTTTTTCTCTGAAGAAGAAAATCCAATTAACCTGTGAAATGGAATAAATGTAAAAAACGCGTACACCTAAGCACCTACCTACCTCACCGTTATAAAGATATACCCACCATTATCGTCAGTCTCATTCTTATTGTCTTTATTACCGCTACTGTGTGTATTTTTTGGTGTACCAACGTGTAGTTTAAATAGCCATTATTACATTATCGTAGACTCGTTGTCATTGATGAACTTGTGGAATGATCAGCCATGGCGGTGGGCGTAGCATGTTTATTCATGATGGTTTATGTGTATTTAAAATCTTTTAATGGCACTGCTACTCCTACAGTTCCTGCTATTTTAATGTCGCATGGCAGAGACAAACACACGCAACTTAATCTGCCGGTGTGACTCTACTAATGACCTGATCAAGAAGATCAACAAAACAAAGAAGACGTAATAAAAAGAAATTAAAGGAGACAGATGAGCAAATGTATCTAGAGCGGTGGTGGTATAGTATAACTGCGTGGCATGGAGGTAAAAATCCATGTAGGTCATTTACGTTCAATGGCAGTAAAAAAAGTTCAAGTAGAGTGATGATGATGCCAATGACGACTCCGACGACAATCGTGCAGACCAAGGAAAAGTATTTCAATGTTTTCCTAAGTTGGTATGCTGAGTGTTGATATGGTTACTTGAACGTCACCAGGATACACATTTTTCCTACTGTACACTGAGGCTATATATCAACTCGATTAGGTACGTAGTCAAGGAAAAGTATTTCTATGTTTTCCTAAGTTGGTATGCTGAGTGTTGATATGGTTACTTGAACGTCACCAGGATACACATTTTTCCTACTGTACACTGAGGCTATATATCAACTCGATTAGGTACGTAGTGCGGTTTTATGTGTGGTAGTGTGAAACAAAGGTTTTTGGTTTAAAATACTGTAACCGAAAACAAGAAACTGAATTTTTCGCGTTTTAATGACACTACACACTGTGGTTGGTCAATAGGTTCAATCAAGAAAAATAACTTTTTTTTCTCTTTCTCTAGCAATAAAAAAAGTTTTAAAAAATTTGCAAGTAAAATTTAACAATTATTCACTGTTAGGTAAGGGAATCTCGTGGTTAAAAATGTAAGCAGCAAATCTAGCCACATGATCCCGCTATTTGCTTATTTCCCCCTGCTTGCCAAAATTACACCCAGAAAAAGGCAAGCTCATTAACTAATCATTTTCTCGTCTCATTATTCTATCAAAAAATATAATAAAAATCACATTTTCCCCATAATCTACTGACATTGCCACTGCCCAAGAAGTAAAAAAGGAAGATTGGAAAGAATAATACCTTATTATGCAAATTCTCTCTGGAAGATTTAGATATTCCAACAAATTAAATGTAAAAATCACAATATTTTTCCACCAAATGGCGAGCACAAGTTAGATAAAAACAACTTTACACTTTGCCGTCATTACTATCCTACAATTTATTCGGTTTTTTGTATCCAAAAATTTTCATCCAATGCTGCTGATGATGATAATCGTCATCATTTCCATTTTACAACAATCAATCTGTAATCATCCCAAAGAAGCGGTAGCATCCAGCATCATCTTCGCATCACCATATCACAAGAGCACAAGGACATAATCCCAATAAGAAAATACGATCCCACTATAGACAGGAGCTATTTATCAACTCAACAACTTTTTTCCCAAGTAATCATCATCATATCAACATCACCGACATCATCACTATTTTTACATCAAACCACCACGCACTCGCAGTAGCAAAAGCTTAGTGCTTACTACACGCCTGCACAAATATGTACTTTTTTCCTTTTCCGCATAATGACATAATTATTGACGGGGATGAAGTCCGTGTTACTGCTGCTGGTGCAAAGGAAATTACTGTCATTGTATTATCTTTTCACGCCGGATTGCCTTCGTTCAAAAATTAAATCCCTTCCAATCACTCCAAACGAGAATCCTATTAGAAACAGGTATCATCGACACAGGAGCTTTTTGAAATAAAATTTTTACACACATATATAGATATATACTTTCTTCAAAAACGAGTATTAATTATAACCTGCCACAAAACACAGACACATGGATTTAAAATCATATTTAAGGATGCCTTTTCTTACATCGCATCGTAATAAACATATCACTGCCACTGCTCTTATCTCAGGTTTTATTGTGTTAAATTTATTTTATCAAAGACTTGAAGAAGGCAATGCTATTCCTGCAATTTTTCCCATAAAGACTTCATAAATATTTCAAATAAAATTTTCACATTCTATTCTGCTGCACGGTGAACGTTCCAAAGGGGGAAAATTTGTTTAGTTTCCTTTTATTTCGTCAACTTGCACCTTTCTCCTGTCAATTGGATTGACTATCAAAAAGTTAAACGTACAAAGGAACCCGGAGGGAAGCCATGCAGAGCAACGTGTGTCGGGGAGAAAATCAGACGGGATTCCACACAAAAAACTGTTTTCAATAATAATCTAGATTCAAGCTAGTGGCGAAGAAAAGGGTGAAAATCAAGCAGAGTGAAAATTCACTCTCCTTCACACTTCACGCCGACGGAGGGAACAACAACACGAGGTACACAGCAAAACAGAAAACACACCAGAAGCAGCAACAGCAGCAGTACGGAACATCACAATGCACACAAACACGAAATATGTACTATTTTTTTTTCAAAAAGAGATCTTTGGATAGATAGATTATTATTATTCACACACGTTCTTCCTTAAAAAATGAAGAGAATAAAAAAGGAAGCCTTTGACTTTGTTGCTTTATTTTCTCAAACATTTTTCGTTTTTCCTTCTTCCTCCTTCCATTCCTATCGTCGCGTTTCGTCCTAACTTCCCGGTATATACCTGCTTACTGTGAGGACGGTGACTCTCCGTAGCAGGTATCACAGAACTGCTACTGCTTTGCTGCTGCTGGTAGCGGAGCAGAGTTCAGAACACAGAGAGAGCGAGTTTTCTTTTTTAGTGTTCCTTTGCTCCTTGCATGCAGAGAGGAGTGAGACGGAGAGCAGCAGAGAGTCAGTCAAAATCCTTTGAAGCATGTAAGATAAGACTTGACAGGTAGTAGTTGTAGGATAGGGTGTTCTACAAAAAAAAGCTGCAACGGCAGCAGCAGCACCAGCACTCTGGTGGTGCTAGTAGTGGAGTCAAAGTTAAAAGGAAAGGGTTATTAGGATCTTCTATTGCTACTTACTCTCTGCTAGTCTACCACTATTGCCTACTTTATACAACGACGACGACGATGATGATGATGATAGCAATGTAAAGGAGACCTGTCCTGCCTTAAGATTTTTGATAAAGCTTGCATGTTACGACGATCCCTATTATTATAATAATGTACCTATGTAAGGCATTCACGTAGGTATACATGCATATTATATTGGCTCCTCTCTCACAACTTTGTTTTCGATCATCAGCAGCAGCTTCGTCATCGTCGTTTCACATAAAAAGCTCAACTTTAAAAAAATACTCAGCTCTTTTCTATTCTATTCCTAACTCTCCAAGTCAAGTTGAGTTTACATAACCGATGATGCCGCATCGTAAAATCTTTCATATACATTTCTCTTTGTGTATAGGTATATATGTAAGTACAAATGTGCCAGATCTCTCCTAATAACTACATATTATGCATACAATTCTCTGTCTGTCTAGTTGCGTCTCTTTCACTGATCTTCTCTTTATTGCAACTAGTCTGTTTGGATTTATGTGTGTATATTCATACAACATGTGTATGCATGTTAAGCATTGAGTTATGCTGTGTGCACACAGAAAAAGACTCCTTCAAAGAAAGGAGAAAAAAGAGAAAAAGATGAGTTGTTGTTGAAATTGAAGTAGTTTTATACAAATACAAACGCACAAAGAAAGACAGAGACAGCGTCAGCCTGGATGGATAGGGACTTTTCGTTGATCCTTGTGTTCCCTGCCACTGTAAAACACAGACTGTTTAGCAGGAAAAAACGTACCAAGAAAATGATTGCCAGCAGCTCAGGATGATGTTGAAGGGCTTTTCATCCAAAAAGCCAAAAGCTAAAAAATAGAAAGTCTCATTTCTTTATAGTTTTTTTTGTTTCTCTCTTGTTTTTCTAAGCTCAACTTGACATTCAAGTAGAGATGATGATGGTGGTCGTTTGCGTATCTATTGGGCATTTATTTTTTGCTTTTCCAGAGAAAAATATGGAAAAAAAGATTTTTTCTAGGGCAGGTGATGCTGCTAGAACAAAAGGTTTGCTTCCCTGAATCAGGGACGACCATGGTTCCAACACATGGCGGTGGCGGACAAAAAACGCTAATAAATTATATGACTTCATTTTACTACTCCAGTCAACATGTTTGATGGATTCTGCGGTAATGAATCCTTTTCATCGTCCACACACAATATCAGCATGTCATCATTATTTTATTTTTCACACAGCTAATCCTAAAGATTTTGCGAGGATCAGTTTCTTCCCAACTAATCACCAACGTCCAACGTGCATTACAACTAACCATTATCCAGATTCCCAGTCGCCTTGTGACTGTGTTCAGACAAATTAACCTTTTTATTACCTTCTATGCATGTAAAATTCTTGCTCCTCGTTCAAAATAGCGATAGTTAATAAGCAGCCCAGTAGAGAATATTTTTTATTTGTTATTATCCGCTGATGCTGTTGTAAGTAATGCACTTTTAAAGAGACGCTATTATTATGAAAGAAGAGTAAGAGTGAAACGATTATTGTTATGCCTATTAAAAAAAGATGATGTGCAAGAAGCCAACTGTATACTGGTGGTGTGTGTCTACAACTGTGCAGATATATCTATACCTGCGCCCGTGGTACACTGTAAAAAAGGGGAAGATTCCTCATCCTTACTTTTATAAAAATACAAAGATTTTTTTCTTCCTTTTTTTCCTAGCGAATCTTTCTCGCTTGCCAGATGTGATCATTTCTCTCTGATCTTTGAAACGACGATGATGATGATGACGATGCCAGCAAAAACCATCTTTCTTGTCTGCGTCTCTGCAGTTGATGATGCTGATGCTGCTGGTTGGTAGTAGTGGTAAAGCATAATATTTCAGATGATACTAGTTTTCATCAAAAAGTCGCCTGGTCCCGTCGTCGTCGTCGTCAGTTTTATCTATATAAATTATATAGGAGATGTGTACCACCTCCTAACTACTAACAGCTACTAGCGCTTTACACTTGTCTCTCTGTACGTTTTTTGATAGTGAGGGTCTTGTTCCCGACCAAATAATGCGGTTTTCTGTTTTAGCTTTGGTTTTTATTAAGAATCTGCTGCCGTGGCTAATAAACGTGTCTGCACGGCAGATGCCTGGTGTTGTAGTAGAACAGGTAAAAGCCACCTATTATTATGGAAGGTGAGGCATCCTCACATACACACACACAGAAGTGCATGTTACTGTATTACCGAATAATAATAATAATAATATGTAGGTTTCCCTGTTATTCTAAGGATGCATCTAGGTACATAAACTACCATTTTGTGAGTGTGTATTTGTGTGGGTATTGTAGAAGCGCCTTCACCTTGCACTTGGTTGAATAGATCGGGAAAATTGATCTTTCATCTGAAAAACAAAGAAAAAGTAGGAGCAGGAATAGAAGTGAGATGAACCAAGAAAAAAATAAACTTTTTTTCGCTGCTACTTTTCGAGGTCTTCCATCGCATTGTGCAGCAACAGCAGCAGCAGCATTTTTAGTGCAACGACGTGTAGAGAGATCCAGATAGAGTCCCAAATGAAGACGATATTTTTATCTGGATTTTATACCCCAAACGAAAAGAAAAGAGGTATCATCCCATTCCAGATATGCAAGTTAAGTTACTCTGTGGCGGCGGTAGTATAACAGCAAGTAGCAGTAGTGGCGGTGGTGATGGTTAGGCAGAAAGAGAGAAAAACGGAGAGATAATATAATCCGAATCCAAAATGCAATGATGACGACGATGCGCCCAGACCTGGATCGGAAGATTTTTCTTGGATGGATGGAGCAAGATGTGACGTGATATGACTTTCTGGTTGAATTGCCTTTCAGGTATAAAAAAATTATATCACCAAAGAAATGCTTCTCCGGCTGCAGTAGCAGCAGCACTAGGCTGTATTTGGGTCTGACTGCGTGTGTGGGGGTTTTATGGATTCATATTGTGTTTCGTCTTTATTACTACATATAGATGTACACGAGGAGTGTACATAATATGCTTTATGTGCTCTCATACAACTTTTTAGTATAAAAACGCCAAAAAATGATCTGTTCACTTTTGTCTCGGTCTTATTTTTCTTCCTCAGCAAAAACTTCACTTTTATAGTTTCTTCATCGGTTTTAGATCTTTTCCTGCTTTGCTCAAAAAAAAAGAAATAAAAAGTTAAAGAGAGAAAAAAGTGGAGGGGAAAAGAATGAAAGGGACACCGGCGATGGGAAAGAATGGAGAAAGAAGAATAAACGTATTGGAAATATCAAATATCTTACTTATTTTCAAAGTTTTCCTGTTTTTACTTCGGCAAGAGAAAGGAACAGAAGAAAGGAAAGGAAAAAAGTTTTGATTTGCATTTTATTTCTTTTGAATTGGGCAAAAAAGGCAAAGAATACATAAAATCTTATACGCATTTTGATACGCACTCGTCATATATAGCTATATTCTTCCCTACCTATAAAGTTAGCATTCCTTCTGTAGGTAGTCCTGCCTTACATTTTTTTGTTCCGAGTTAAATCCTCCAATCAGAATCGCAACAGCTTAGACACGATGCTGATGATTCTCGTCATTACAAAAATTAAACTGCTTTCATCATAATAGTAAATACTACCCATACATCTTTTTGATGCTGTTCGGCAAATCCGAATCCAGATCAAAACTTTTTTATATGACTGTCCGTCGAACGAGACAGTCAGTACATAACAACAACACTTTTTTTCTTCCTGTCGATCTTCATTCTTCTGACACAGCTAAACTATTCTACACGGCTACCCTGTTAACATGTACTTTGTATAAATGGAAATGCTCCATCTTCAAGGAGAAATATTATGCTTTGCTTGCAGTAAGCTGCATCTGCTCCATCAAGAATAAAAAGATGCACATAACGATAATAAAAAATGATCTTGTTGATTGCGTGCAATCATCATCATCATCATCGTCTTCGTCATCAGGAATGCATTCAGAAATGGTTTTTTCTGTTGTGGAGGACAAGTACCCAGATTCTACCACTCCAACCAGTTTTCTCTCAAAGAGCTATAAGCTTCAATCAAGTGAAGTGAGGTTTTATCAAAATGGCAAACAGGCAAAATCGCCTTTAATTCTTTTTGTGTAGACCCAGTATATACCATATACTGAAATTCGTCAATAAAGAATGGTTTCAGCATCGACATCGTCATACACTATATTATTTACTCAAAGATTGCTACCAGAAGATCATACATAATATGATCAGGGTAAATTCCATGCAAAAAAGAATTGTGTAATGCTCTCGTACCTATACAGTGTAAGCGAGGTTTACAAAGCGAAGAAAAGCAAACAACGCGAAAAAGTAATAAAACATGTAAAAGGTAAAAACAGCTCGAACAACTGATTATTACTATTATTTCACTCTCCCTCTTTCCCTTGCTCCTCACAGTCGACTGGGAATTAAAATAGTTTTACAGCCGGCACTTGGCTAATGATGATGACGATGATGATGCTGTGTAGAATCGTGTGATCGTATAAGAAGTTTCTTTGCACACATGTATTACTATCTACCAGGTAATTATAATTATACCTAAGGAGTTGAAACCATGAAGCCACACAGTGACCAAGATCCAACACTGATCATTGGTTTCAAAGAATCGAATGAAAGACAAGAGAGTCGGGAGAGGGAGAGAGATAAACTGACTGGGTTTGAATTGCTTTGAATATTGTTTTTTTGTATGTAAATTTCATCGACCTTTTTTATTATCGCTTTTTTCTGTACAGCTAATAGGGTCCAATCATTAAAAATCCAACAACAACAACAACTGTACATACAACATACATAAGCAATTATCGGCATTACCATTATAATATAGGTACCAGCAGCAGCGCTACACTAAGCAGCAGCCGAATCACCATCAAAACTTCCTTTCTTCTTAAATTTTTATTGCTCACTATAAATTTTAGCTGTGTTGTCCACTGGTTGTTCAGTATAAGACAAGGCGGTTGTGTTTCGGAAAGAGCCCAGTAGTAGACGAATAACAACAAGGTAGTAGTAAAAGACGCAATAGTGCAAGTAGTATGACAAGATTTCATTCAACCCACCACCCTGCACCGAAGGAGATGAAGAAAAGCAAACCGCCTTCGGCATCGTTTCTTTTCCCTTTACATTACTTGCAAAACTTTATTTTTATTTTAATAACAGTTGTCCATCAATCTATCAGTATCTCAGCAGAAGCTGCAGCAGCACGGAAAGAGATGAAGGGTGAAGCAAAAATGCAGATTAAGGAAGAAAATGGAAAATTGTTCAGTGTATTTGGTGAAGGAGTCATTCATCTATCAAGTCTGTTACTAAAAATGGCTAACGTCGTAAATTTATCAGAAAATTAAAAAAATGTACCTGTCAACATAGATGAATGCCGGTCTTTGCGTGGTAAGTGGTTAGTGCATCGTCATTTTTACAAGGTGAGTTCCCTAGCATGCATATGGACGACCCTTGTTTAACACGAAACTGCCGGTAACTTATTTTTGGTAAAAAATGTTAAATGGTAATAGACATCTAGTTCTTGTAGGTACGTACTCAATCTGCTCTTACCCTTGTCTCTTGTGAAATGTTATAAAAATAATAATCATCATCAGAAAACGGTCAAGATTTTCTTTCATATAATATTTCTCATTTCGATTGATACTATTAAGTTTATATTTTCTTTCATTTTACTATTATTTTTTTCGTGTCCGTCATGATCATCATGATGGTGCTGATCAGCCCCCTTTCTGTTTGCTTATTATTGATCCTTTCGAGCTTCTGTTTCTAGCTAACCAGCTCAAAATACCAAACTTGACTTGGCCCTAGATCCATTCGCCATTCTTCGTTTCTGTTCATCTTTTGAAAAGTTCATGACATGTTGCTAGCTACTGTAGCTACCCTATACACAGGAGCAACACGAAATTACCATCAAGTTTTATCCGCTTTGAAATTAAACTTCATTAATTCCACTGACCACTGTTACCCCTCACTCACCCATGATAGCTTAGATGTTGTTGATGATGATGACGAAAAAGAATAAAATGCATACCATAAAGGGTTTTCATTTCAAAATCCATTGGCAGCACTGCAGGCATGATAGCCAAAATAATTCTGTATATTTGCTTTTTTATGTGTGGTGGGGTCGCCACGCAAAAAGAAAAGAATGAAGGCCCACAACGAAATATTATTCAAAGATGATACGAAAGGAAGGCAATAAATGAGATAAATACCAGCTTCCCCTTTCGTTTTTTTTGCAAAAGCTGTTACGATAAAACCAGTGAATTAATACGGCGTGGACCTCCACTGCGTTGTTGAAACCGACTATCAGCTACCTACCTGAATTTTACATGGAAAACCAGATTGAGTCAGAGTCAGTGATACTCCCGCGATAATAACAATGATATTTCTGATGATGATAGTGACGTCTTTGCTGAATCCACCTATCTTTCTTACCCATTTTATTTAGATACACACACACTTGAAATTCTTGCAGGTAAAGTGCGTGCACACTGCGGTCGTTGTCAGCCAGCAGCACTCCAACAATGACAAGGCAATGCCATCTCTAAAAATAAGGGTGTAATCTGTGCGACGACACGACAAGACGACGACGGTGATGATGATGATGATGATAAGTACATTATTTTAGACAATGTAAACTTATGGTTATTACTCTTATTATCATTATTATCATGTACTTGTAAAGAGGGAAAGTAGAATTTTTGAGTAGGTATTTCAGACGGGAAAAGGTCAAAGACCAGACCAGAGAAAGAGAGGAGATCATGAGAGCAGTTCACTGTGATGTACTAGAGAGTGAATTTTCCATTATTTCCCGACAAGGATGTTGTTATTAAGCAGAAAATAAACAATAGAAAGGGAACACGAGGAAAGAGGATGCGTCGTTTAAAAAGCGCTGAAGTACACGTACCACAGTGCACTACTCAACGTATAGGTATCGCTCTCTCCCTGCGTGTCAGACTGGATGTCGGTACGCCTGTATTTACTGTCTAATTTTGTTATTCTTTTTTCTTCTCATTTTCCCATACATTGTCTATTTCTGCATTGTTTTCCACGAACTATTCGGCACCACCACCAGCATCCCGTCCAGTTGACTTTTCGCAAGCATGTATGTGGGTATGGAGTTCGAAACGACTACTGGAAAAAATGGTCTAGGTGGTGGTCTAGTGTACTGCTCCCTGGGATTGGAACGAGTGAGAACATTTGACAAGAAATGAAATGAGTGCGGAGGTTTAGTGTTTTTCTCCTCTCTCATTCTTTTCATTTGAAAAGGCTTCTCTTCTTCTGTGTAGCTGCTACTGTTCGACTGCTGCTGCTACTACTGCTACTACCACTACTCTTACTGGTTTAAGCAGGAAAGTGGATTAATAAAAGTCTTTTTTCTTGACGCGCACACATTTTTGTTGATGTTACACAAAGCTAACTCTACACTCCACTTTGGGCCTACCCATATTAGATTAGCTGTAGATCTACCACCACCTCTGCTATTGCAACCAGTAAGCTGTGTTGCAAAAATAACAAAGTTGGAGCAGTAGGGAGACGGAAGAAAAGCGGATCAAAATCAGCATGCTATAATGGTGATGAGAACGAGGATGATCGTCATCATCCTAAATGCTCTGTGCTCTCTCTTGTGTCCCTGCTGCTGCTTCTACCCTGATCATGAGGATGACAACGGTCACATAATTTAAAGGCACAAACATGCATACAGACAACCTTCATTTTGATCTTCCGACAAAAAATGGTTAGTAGGTAGCTTCAGCAGAGAGTTTACCACTCTATCTCTGCACCGCCGCTCCTAATGGTGGTGCGCAGCATTTTTTCGTGTAAACAGACAGTTCATTGAAATCTGCGTGTGTGTGTGTGTGTATGTATGTGTGAGCGCTCGCTCGGTATCGCTTGGGCTTGGCTGGGATGGAATCAAGAAATAACAACATTCTAATTCTCAGAGAAAATTGCAATAAAAAATACTATCCATTGGAGGGCTAAAAGAGAATAGCATACATATATATAGCAATGTACATATTTATAAAAGCTTAATGAATACATGCATAAGGACCTATGGCTAAAATAGTACTTTTGCAAAAAACAGAAATGAGAGTACTTTATTATAACTGCCAGTCTCCCAAATATACAAATGGATGTAGGCTGTCCCGTACATTTAGACAAGACTTAGGCATATAAGATAATAATAATAATAATAAAGTCGACGACTTGAAATTATACTTTGCTGATATAGTCGCAACACAGTCTGTTTTATTCTGCCCCTCAGCTTGCATTTTAGGGAAAAGACAAGAACACATTTTAGCACACAAACAGAGAGGAGGTTAGGACAAAGTCAGTAGGACAGTAATACTAGCATAGAGAGAGAGCAGCAGAGAGGAATGAAGTAATTTAATTTAAATTCCATTTTCGGTCGATACAACAACGCCATCAGAAGAGCATCATCAGCCTCGTCACCACCACCACCGTCATCATCATCATTTCGATCGTGAGAAGAGGGAGAGACCGAGAGAAAATAAAAAGAGAGGAAGAAAAGCAAGAGTCAAGCTGAGCCAACATACTAATACATAAAGTCATCTGCATGTGCTTTCTCATTCATTGCTGCTGCTGCCGCCGCTGCTATTATTGTTATTTTTACACAAAAAAGTAGCAGATTTCAAAGCTCAAGTCAATCGAGGGAAAATACTTCCTCCGGTGCTGACACTGTCCTGCTTATTCCCTACTAGACTGCTGCTGTGCCTATTTTTCTGACAGTTTTTAGGAAAACAACAGAGTTCCCTTGACTTGCACTCTCACTCTCTTTCTCTCTGTTTACGTTATTCCTCCTAGTGCAATGTATCTCTGCTGCCAGTGTTATTAAACCGAGCTAAGCTCCTTTCCCTTATTTTGCCAAAACTCCCTAGCACGCACTCTACTTCCACAAGTTGGCCCTACACTGTTTGTAGAGACGTGGTAGCAAAATAATCTGAAAAGTGCCAGTGAAATATCCGGCAGACATTGTGCGCGACGACGATGATGTTGCTGATGAATCCACCAAAAATATAATACACAGCCCGTCATTGGGGAAGGAAGTATCCAGGATGGGGATGAAAATGGTCGTTATGTGCGGCTGTTCAAGTGAAGAGACGAGGAACTAGAAAGCGTACATTCCTACGTATCCCTATATCCCACACAGTAATAAAATAATACTTCATTAATGTTAACTTAGCTCGCAGGGTAAAGAGGCAGTATGGTAAATTACATCGACACGAAAAGTTGAAGTGACGTTACTATGTGCTCTCTAATGTAAATATACATATGCGCAAAACACTACGCGAGTAGAATATTATGCTATCAGTTTTGTCATGCAGAAAGGTTGTTAGGTTCGCTTTGGGTATTCGCACAGCATCAAAGTTTAAAGGACAAGTTGTGTAGGATGGGAGAGCTGCCGAGGGTGACGATGATGATGCAATGTTATGACCGTCATCGTTCTCTTCGAAGAGCACATGTATGTAGGAAGGAATGTAAGTATAGATATATTGTATTTCCTTTTAGAAGATACTATCAGATCAATGCATAATGAAGGGTTAAGGGAAGGCCTTGCATACGAAAAAAAAACATTTTGATGACAAGTACGAGCTTGATGATGCTAGCATTCATTCACTCTTTGATACAAACTTACATTGTGTATGTGCTACTGTGCAAGATGATGGGGTGGATTAAAATGAAAGTAATGATTGTTTTTCAATAGACTCGTCTTGTCCGCTTTGACATTTATCGGGATAACATATACGACTCTCGCGGAATATTGAGTGTAATGATGATTGGTGATAAAAACAGGATGTCACTCGTGAAAAACTGCATAATAACCTGCACTGTTGATGTTTTCTGCGCGGCGAGTTAAGCTACCGCAGCAGATTTGATTTTTGGTGAAGTATACAGAAAAAAGAAGCAACTGTCAAGAATGATGCTTTGCGATTTTTTCTCAAAGAGACGTGATGTGTGATGACAGACAGATTAGTGTAGCTTGTGAGAGAGAAGTACACGCAGACACGAGAAAAAAAAATATTACGCAGAAACAACAGCAGCAGCCTATTTGCTTCCTTCTCCTTACTAACCAGCAACGTGTCATGTGTTAAGTGTTTTTCTATTGCCGAGCAAACGAATGCGTTATTTAATATTCTGGTCGTGTCGTCGTGTGCCATGGTGGCGCTTAAAAGCATACTCTGTAGAAGAATGTAAAGTGTTAAGTTTACGTGGACGATGATGATGATGATGAGGAGGACGATGATGATAATAATGGCCTATGGTAAAGTTACCAGTACACTGCTCAAAATGCCAACAAAGCCTGCCAAATTATCACTTTAGGAAAAGCATCAGTGAAAAACTCAGAGATTTTTTTCAATGTATTTTGTCTTACGCACCAAGGCAGCAGCAGTGATCTGAAACAGGGAGAGTCGTTTATGAAACAACTTACTTTTCTGCGAAATATGAGCTGAGCAAAAGAAGGATAAAATGACGAAAGAACAAGCCGTGGTTTGTAAAAAATGCAAAGTAAATTGGTGCTTGATGTAATGAAGAGGATGATGATGACACTAAATAGCTTTCGGGGGTTTGAGTTTCCTGCTGAGTACACAAATGAAATGAAATCTGAGAAATTTGTCGAGTCAGTACTGAGCAGGAACTCAGTTAGTATATGAGTAGATAAATACGTGTAATGTGTACACTCTCATTTGAATTGGAGGATTACGATAAAGACAATGATGCTGTTGATGATGATGATGGTGCGCAAATTGGGTAGGCAATAAAAGTAAGTTTGTTTTTCTCTAAAGTGCAAATCATCTGCATTGTTATGAAACGGATGATGATGATGATGATGACTATAGCGATGAAAAATAAGTTTGCGCCTTTCTGTTCAAATTACAGAACAAGGACATGTGTCAAGCAAATGTTACACTTTCAGTCTCTCCGAAGCAGCCTTAAACTGGTTAATTGGAAACTCCAAAGCTCATAGTAACAAGTTTAAACGGAATACTTAAAAACGCGAAAGTGCACATTTTTGTCTGGAAATAGAAACACTTCAATACTTTGTTCAAAACAGCGTAATATAATTGCAGAGCTCGAAGAGCACGTACTCTTCCTTTCCGTGTGTCGCCATGCATATCTGTGTCGCATGAAATGGATATGCTTAGATTCTTTAGCTGATACAATACTGTGCGATAAATGTTTTTGCTTGCTTCACTCCCTACTCCCTCCCTCCCCTCTCTCTGTAACCAGCGTATTGATTTTTTGCACTTTTACGGTTAAGCTTCTGCCAATCAAACGTTCCACCTACTTTTTGGACTATTTGAACTTCGTTAATATTTGACAGCGCAGCGTCTCCTCTTTACTTTCCTCTCCAGTTACAATCTCATGTAATACCCTACTGAAGCCCAGCAATTATCAACCCACCGTCGCATGATGTTTTCAACGTTTGTGTTAATCCACCTGTTTACATACGTCTAGACTGGTTAGACAACAACCTTAACTGTTATAGACAATCGTATAGAAATAATATATATCTTTTCCGTGTTTTTTCTTCCTACACGTCAGTGTGAGGTCCACTTACCACACACACACGCATTAGTAACCTCCATAAAAAATAAAATCTTCCAAAAATATTAAAGTTGCTAAGTAAATGTGTAAAGTGAAGCCTACATGCTCTTCTTTCCCTTCTCACGTATCACCCACATTTAATACGCTAATCCTCTGTGTGGATTTTTATCTCTGAATTTTTTACGCTTCATACTCTCCTTCAAATCAAATTTTTCACAGACCTTCTCATCTCCGCGTAATCATCATCATCACCATCATCATTTCCATAATATATTATTACCACTGTACTTATCCCTCTCTGAACCTACTTTAATATTCTAATCAATGCCCTGCGTCTCTGCACACATTAATACGCTTCGTTATTACATCTTCTTTCCTCTGATGTCTCCTTTTAATTTTGATTATCATACGCAAAGACCTATTTAGATTTTCATGACCGTAGATATGTACCTACTCAGGTAAGAAGTAAATGAACAGGAAAGACCTCCTTGCATGATGCGGCGATGGTGGTACTGGTGGCTTTCGAGATAACCATTAGCATTGAAGCCATCCAAGTGAAAACGGTAAGAAAGAGGAGGACGAGACGCGGGGAACATCTACTCAACTTACTGTTTACGAACCGAGACAGTGTCATCATCATCAACATTTACTACTATCATTGCCATGCTCTCCTTTTCTACCATATAGAACTATCTGTGTCTTTAAGCCTTGCACATATGTACAAAATAGTAAAGTCTCGCAACAGGACCGGGGAGAATACGAGTAGAGAAACAGTTGTACGGACAATTGGAGGATCTATACAATGAAAGGAGGAATATTATGATAGTACTGCTTTCGTTATGATGATGACGACGACGATGATGATAAACGAAATTTAGGAAAGAAAACTTGTCGCACTTCTTGTTCCTCTCAAGCCCAACCATCCCAACAGTAGAAACGATGACAGAATCAAAGAGGCATGATGATGGACAAAAGTTTCCAACGAAAACTTGAGAGAGAAGTAATAATGTAAAAAAAGAGAAACACATATCACATCACCATGATCATCAACAAGATGTAGTCTCTGCTGCTGCTGTGGTGATGTGATGTCTCTTTGCACTGTAAAACTTGTATGTGGGTATAAGTATTCGTACCAGTAGTGGTGGAGGTAGTGGTTGTAGCAGTACTTGAAGTGGTCTTGGTGGTATTACAAGAAAAACCCTCTGCCGACGACAACGCAATAAAAAAGCGGCAGGAGAGGACACAGGGGGTCAAATTATGCAGACTATTAGAGAGGATGAAGAAAAAGGACAAGCAAGGAAGAGAGAGAGAGAGTAGAAAAGAAGCAGGAGCAGAGATGTAAAGTATTATATGCTTTTTGGTCTGGCTTGGCTTAACTTTTCTGGCCTGACTTTTTGGATGGCCTCTCATTCTATCTCTCTTTCACTTACTCTCTCGCTCTCCATCTCCCCGTTGTTAACTTTTGCATAGGTACATATGTTGTACGTGCCCAAATGTGCAAGAACGTGTTAAGATAACTTATGTAACATTTATTATTATAAAAAAGTTTTTCCCTCATCTTCCTCCTTTGTCTCTCTTGATATTATGTTTTAAACCGAATCTGGTAATTGAGATTCACATGTGCATGTATCTCTGTCACCATCTTTTTCCTTCCTCCAATCTCCTTCAATATACCTACGTTTTTGCAGCAACAGCAGCAGCAGCAGTCGTTGCCGGTTTGGACCCATGCATTTCTGTTTTCTGTGAAGACTCTCAACAAGCAGCTGTATGGAAAAGACGTTTGCACGTACATATATTTTCTTTACTTTTCCCACTTTTCTCCGGGTACACACCACTACATACAAAAGAAGGGATGCGAATGCCAAAAAATGCACTGCAAAAAAAGAATGGCGCTCGGCAGGAAAAGAGAATATGAGAAAATTGGAATGGGAGTCAAGACAGGAGGGAGAAGGAAAGAAAGGGCAACTTTTTCCATAACTTACCTCTCACTCTCTCTTCAGCACTATCACCATACACTAGGGTGATTGTAAGAAACAGGAAGAATATACTGCAAGAGTAGTGGAGTCTTTTTTACATTATTCTTCTTCGTTCAAAATGGTATGTAGGTAATAATAATACGCTGGGAAGAAAATGCATGTGTGCGAGTGTGTCGTTTGTGTGTATGTGCTTGCCTGTAAGCATGTTCCATTTTCTACTTTATGTCGTTCCATTCGTTTGAAAATAGTTGAGGCGGATAAAAACTAGGTCTATTATTCTGCCCAACGGAATTGCCTCTTCTTTTACAGTTTTCCCGAAAAAAGAAGAAGACGGTGGCGGTGATGATGATGACGACGATGAGAGAGGAAGAAAAGTGGAGCACAGGCGTATATTCATATGAACTGGCGTACACAAAATTAAATTACGTACTGCTACCCAAAGTTGTGAAGATACTTATAAGTAGGCATATATCTACTTACATAATCTATTTTTCCCATTGAATGAAGAGTGGCCGACGAAGACGACAATGACGACAAGGTCATTTATTTTTCTTTAAGCATCTTATTAACGTACGTAATAATCATAAAAAGTAATTTTTCAAGAGACATTATAATTTTTTCGCCCCTTTTAAAACTGTCGTGCATTTAACTTTAATGATTTTTCTTCTCTCCCATTCCAAAAAATGACCATTTATCTCTTAAATGAGGCTAGAAAATGAATCTTCACGGTGGTGGTGTATTATCGTCATCGCAGGCGAGAGGCGACACATGCTCCGTATATAGGCAGATTTCAAAGCGAGGGCATACTTTCTTATCACAAAAGCGAATATTTCACAGAAAGCAACAGAATGACAGAAGAGGGTGGAGTAGGTGAAGCAGCACGTTTTTTTTGTTTGGACTGCTCGAAATGGAATTTGAAATTGGTTGTTGTGTCAGCGTATGCAGTCGCGAAGTAATATTTCGTGAAACTTGAAAATTCTCTTCCTGTTATCTATTTTTTCTTCTCTCTCGCTTACCATCTCTTGCCCAAACAAGAGAACAAAATGGGTTAAATAATTAAAAAGCCTCCTCCTTTGAACCCGTTAGCCTGTTGTATGATGCTGTATGTGCGGGTGCCACAATATGGACCACGTGCGTACACGTAAGATAAAACTTTATGAAGGTTCAAGAATGTCGGATAGTGTACATTCTTCATTCTTGCAATGTGACGACCAAAATAAAGAAAGTTCCCAACGAGTGGAAATTGGATTCTTCCTTGCCTTTTCCTTCCGCCATCAATTTTGTAATGGGTGCAGAGAAGAGAGCATACAACTACAAAGAGTACCTTGAAGACAGACAATAGCTGCAGGAAAAGCCTGTCTTGCATTTTCCCCGTTTTCAGCATCGCCAACGCGGAAGTGTGGGCGAATGTCACTCTCCCTCTCGCTCTCTTTCTCTCTTGTTCTTTTTCAGGTCCCTCAACTTTTTCCGAGTTTAAGCAACTGGATGATACCATAAGTGGAACTGTTTCATAAAAAGTAGGGACAGCAGCGGGACTGTAACAAGCTCGTTAAATACTTTGACAGAATTGCGTTGAAATTCAGGGTAGGAACTAGAAATAAAGTTTCCAATGTCGAAAAACACTAATAGGTACTTCCCATAGCTTCCAGCCAAGAAATTATCAACTAAGCGAACACACTTTTATATATAGGTACACCTATACACACCCACACACGTGCGTATTATGTTTGTGAATGAACGACAGGACTTTAAACATACCATGAAAAATTACATAGCCGTTTTCTCCGCTAATAAATGGTGTGGCCTGCTGTTCATAAACCGTTACATGAGGTAAATAGTTAAGTATGCAAACAAGCCCTCCAACCTAACAGTTTAACCCTATCCATCTATACAATTTGCCCCACAAGAATATTTACATGGGAAATTCGTAAGCAAATTCGACGATACATACATATAGGCACATATGTATATTAGCCTTGATTATAGAAATTAGGTCACCGTCCTGTACGGTGGATGAACAAAGTATAAATTTGTCAATTTGGGCTAGTTTCCTACTTTCGAAATAGTTGAGATGCATTTAATAATGCAAAGGAGAAACGAAGTATAATTGAGCAAACTAAGGGAACCCTATGAACAGGTGGATTGTTAGTCGCGGTGGAAAAAACTTCGTAACATATTCAAGTTTCTGTAATTTCGGAATTCTCTTTTCTGGAAGCATATAGAATACAAAAACAGAACATAACGGTACCGTTTATATACAATATAGGAAAAATATACAAAATACATAACATTACTTCTTCATTGATTTTTTTCCATAGTTTTGGTGATTGAACACCTGCACTAACGATGTGCTCAAACTATTCTGTCTGTGTAAACAAACTATATTTTCTCGTCGATGTCTGTATATAGAGTAGAATGTAAACAGGCCCGCGTAAAGTGCGCCGTCCTTCAGCTTTCCTTTCTGAAAAAACACCGTTTTTGAGTGCAAATAAACGCAAACAAAAGGAAAATACTACAACTTTCAATATTATCCGGTACGAGAAAAAAATATGCAAATTTATTGCAGAAAATTTTTTCTGATGGTGATAAATTGCTGTGAAAAGCATATCTCACTACCGCAACGTAGTAAATCGTAGTGACTTATTTGTAAAAGACGCAGAAAGAAGAAAGAGAAGGAAAATGGGGAATTAGGCAGCTTGAAGGGGTTAACTCACAATGTTGTTATATGCTCCTGTAGGGCTCATATTATACGACTCGTTTTATACTTTTTATACCACAGATTGGGTCTTATGGTTTGCTGATGATAGTGATGAATATGTGTACTCTTTAGTTTTCTCTACTTTTCCTTCCTTTTCCTTTGGCAATAAATCAGCTGTATGTAGGCTACGACTCCGGCTGCTTCTGCTGCTGCCGTGCACACATTGTGCACAGAAATACATAGTAAATCAAGACGGAATACAGAAAAGCAGGTGAAAAGTTTAACAAAACTTTCTTCTTATTCCGCTCTTCCTTCCACTACTGCACTGGTCCTATCTTTCCCTTTTCTCTTCTGTCGCGAAAAGCGTATCACCCAATTTACCATCTATTTATACCTACTTGAATATTGTATTTTGGGAATTACATATGTACCATAATATATGCCAAGTACTGAGTAAACTACTTCCCTTTATAAATAAGAAAACGACGAAAACGAAATGCAAAGTGCAATTTTCTCCAACTGACGAGAATCATTTTGCAGCTTCGCAAATGTGAATGACCTACTAACAATATAATAACGTGAATGAGAGTGCTGAATGAACGCCACAGTTAAGTTGACTCTTTGAGGAAAAGACTAGCAGGGGGAAAGGTAAAAACTGAAAGCCAAATTGTAACGTTGTTTTTTTTCTTCTTGTACTTCTTCAAAGTGATGAAATTACTGAATGCATAAATTACTCGAAGAAAAAAGTTGAATCTCGTAAGACTCGAGAAAGGAAGAAAAAAAGTTATACGAAAGAAAACGCTGCTGTGTGTTTCATATTATTATGCATACTTGGTTTTTTTCGACTCGTTGTGCAAAATTGCATAATGGTATTATACTGTTTATGTGTACGTTTTTGTATATGCATGATGTGCATATATATGCGCTACACAATTTGGTATGTTCTGTCAACTTTTTTTGGAAGATGAATAACTTTGAAAAGTCATAAAATCACGAGAAAGCCCTCCTTCCTCTACATAAACGTGCCAGAGTTTTGTGTATAATAAGGACTTTTAGACATATATATTATAGTGTTTTGTGGTATTCCATTTTACCGTGATCGTTAGATGAGCTACTGCTGAGTGCTGTGTCAAGATGATGCGATGCATTCACCACAAAAAATATAAATGGAAGCTGTTTCCCCGTTTAACCTTTTTTTCTTGCACAGCAACTTACATAATTTTATCTACATTTTATATTCACTCGTGTTATCATTAGTACGTATACGCATACATATTACGAGTACAGTTCATCTATTACACGACAAGCTCATTAAAATTCAGTCAGACTGTTTTTTATGTAAAAACAATCCCTTCTGTTAATCATTCCACTTTCAGTTTTCTATATGAATATATATTTTTTTTCTTCCAAAACCATTTACTTTTGTGCAATAATAAGCCTGCATAATAGGATACATTTGTGTATTTCACTCTTCTGTACACCTGGTATATATGCCTGTCTGTAAAAAAGCTGAATTATTATGGCTGCCGATGTTATGCATAGAAAGAAGTGAGGAAAATACCGACGTTAATTAAAGACATGAAGGTGTTGATCTTTTTCTTTTTTGTACCTATCGTCCTCCCCAGCTTTACCTTTACTCCCTTGCGTAGTAGTAAATATTTGGTCATGATCCTCTCATAACAATACAAATTACGTGAAGTTTTTTTTGCCATATTTATTGTTATTATGTATTTTGAGAAAAGTAAGGTTTTATTTTCAAATTGGTCCTAAACAGTGGGCACCTAAAGCACTGTAGGTAGTAGGATTGGAGGTAGTTTATATGAAAATTAAGTACTAAAAAGCCTCCATTTCTTTATCGCCAATGCGGAGAGAGGTTCAGTAGCATGCTATTTAAAAGATGACGAGGAATGAATCACTTTGTTGAAAAGTGGTAATTCCACATTATTTCCACTTTATTAGTTTTCTTTTTTCGCTGCTTATGTACGGAAAAACAAAAAAGGTGATGGCACAAAAATGTATACCTAATCTGTGCAAATGCGTATGTGTACTCTCAGACTTGAGTGATGTGTGTCTGACAGAATACCGACTTCATTTGAAGATGCCTATATGCATTCCTTGCCTTATATTAGTAACTCAATAAAAATAAGAAATAAGCTCCATTGTTGTTGCGCTAAAATATTTTTTATTTAAGAAAATATTTCAATTGAATCAAATTGAATATTTTATTCAGAACTCCACCGGTTTTTTTATCGATTTCCAACAGTTTTTTTTATCATGACGGTGATGATCCTGGTATGTAAAGTACGGCGAGACCAGGTTATAATTGAAAAATAGTAGGTATACATAAATTTGCATTGTGACGTGCACCACAATATCGAACCAATTACCTGGCGGGCATGGCATGATGTAATGACGGTAAAAACACACTTTTTTGTGAGTTACGGTAAGTTATTATTATTGCTTTTACTTATTTATTCACTCCCTGTAGAAAATTACCTATTTTATAGCTCCATGTCAAGGCTTCAGGCTAAATACCGAGTTAATGTATGGGCAATATCAAAAATGAATCAGTTGACAACCCAGAGTTTAAACAAATAGGGCAGACATTTGATTGGCCATGGTCTCCGTATAAATAAATAAAAGTTTTTATGAGTCTGAGCGACTACTATCTGAATGAGCATGTTTGTGTACATTTTTCCTCTTTACGATTTTTAACCCGTCCCACAACATGCACAAAACACAAGTTGTACATTGAAGGTTATGCTATCCTGTACGGACTGTTGACTGCTGTAATGTAAAAGGGCAGGCAGTAATATTGTTTTGAGTGTTGTTACATTTTCCTCCGTCCGCATTACTCAGCCGTTCACACTAAAGTCGTAAAAAGCCCGTAACGGGTCGCCGTCACCTTCCTTTCTCAGCTAATAAGGGAACCGGACGGAGAGAAACCGGAAGTATTTTAAGCCATGTGTGCAGTACACACACTTATTATGCAAACAGTGGCAGTGGTAGGTGGCATATATTATACAATGTACAAAGTTGAGGACAAATTCCTATCTGCTATGTTGTCAAAACAAGCTGGTGTGTACACGTTCCTCTACGACATACCTGGTGATTACCGTGGCCACATGCGCCAGCCCATTTTATATTTTTCTTCAGGTAAACTATTATTTCTTCATAAAATTCCATCTTTCACGAAAGGAAGAATGGGAAAAACAAAGGCAGCAGGAAAAAAGCACCACCATTGCAATAAATTTGTCGTACAATAACTCGAAAATAAGCCGAATATAATATCCCCATGGAGAGGAAGTATTACTATGGAAACTCGGTAGGGCTTCCATTCCGTGTGATTACGGCGATGGCGTGACTGTGTTGGAATGAAAGTAAAAAAAGAAAGAATGAACCATATCGCCTTTTACCACCATGTTCTTTTTGCAGAATAAAAAAAATGTACTTAGGAGTGCACACACATAATATCTTCAACTCTTCTTCTTTTCTTAGCCTTTTCGTCCGTGCAACTTGCGCCGTCATAAAAATCTTGACTCCTCCACTCCCTAATCACGGTAATTAATGAGTTCTGCAATATGGCATGGTTAAAACGCGATGAATGATTAAAATATACTGTATAGACAAATATAATAGATATATTGTTACTTGTTGGAGAGTCGTCGGCTATGCTCGCCCCCATGCTAGGTTCGCTCTCTACAAATACATCCTTTTACAGGCAAAAGTCCATTAAAAAGCAGACCACCATCATCACTAGCAACACGGAATCAGGGCAAAGTGGCACGACACTCGTAGTAATTATAGCAATGCTACACCCTACTGAAGTAACCTCGAAACGTATTTTTTCTCCTTTTGCAAAAAAAATCATGCCTGCCAAGCAACAACAACGACACCAGTGCAGTCGTTTGGCTTATTTTTTCTCTGGAAATGAAAATCCTTTTAGAATGCACGGATCAGTAGACACGGTGTCAAAGGGATTTTTTGTGTGTCGGGCTGAAACATTAAAAGTGTTTATAAGTATCACCAAAAATGCATAATGACGGCACGATGACGACGAGGATGGTGAAGGCAAACAACAGTTCATTAGAAAATCCTCTTTTGACGTCCGTCGTTATTTCTGCCTGCTTGTTGCCCCGTTTTTGCTAACGAATTTGTAACGGTAATTCATGTAAATAATAATAACAGTTTTTTGGACAGAGAGTAATAATAGCAACTGCTACTCTTTACTAATAACCGTAATCCTGCTGTTGTTGTTGCCATGAAACCCATAAAATATGAATACTGTAAATACTAAAAACACACACGTTTTCCCTCTGCAAATCATAATGACTGCTTTGACTGCCTAGTATCCGTGACCGTCCGTCATACGGGCAGGCAAAAAAATCGTATATCGACTCCGCGCTCAAGTTTCTTTTCGAGGGAGGATCCTATAGAATCCCACCTGCAAAGCAATTTTTTGTACTTTGATGTCTAAAATAACAAGTCAAAGGAGAGAAAAAACAACGCCGCTTTATACACCTTTTTCCTTGAATTTACGGCTATGTTATTGCTGGCGTCTGATGTAAATAAATAAAATGAAAGCTTTCAATCAAAATGGCAGACACGACGAGTTGTTTTTGTCGTCATCGTCATATCAGCAAGGGTACGTGCAAATACTGCTCGTTTTTTTCTGACGTTTTTATATAACATACGCATATAAGCGAATGTCTGTCATACAAGTCTGCGGATTTACTAATTTGTAAAAAAAATGCTATGCGTCACGTGTGTACCAAAAGAAAGGCGTGTACAGCAGAAGCGAATCGCGTCAAATTCTTCGATTAACACTCCTGCTACTTTTCTAGATTAACACTTTTGATGATGGGGATGATTAGCGAGATGACTGGTAAAAGTGAAGTGTATGATGCATGAAGGGACGATGAAAAGCTGGGATATGACCGTAGCTGAAGGTAATCCAATTGGGATGAAGGCGAGAAACACAACTTTTATTTTGACATGACGACACAAGACATGATGTTTCGTGTCTGGCTCTCTCTCTCTCTCTCTGTCTTTCTCTCACTCGTTTCTTTCTTGCTAATTTGACAAAAAATCTGCTTTTTGTGCACATTTCGTTAATAATTCGTGGGTGACCATACATTTTGTTATGGTTGTCCGTCACCAGGATAAACAAGCTGAAAGTCATGAAAAGGTACCTTCAGCATGGCCATTCCCAACTGTTTTAGGGATAACGACTCTGATGGCGATGACGATGATGCTGATGAGCATATTTGCACGCAGTTATGCACAAAAGGTACATATGTACGGTATGGACTATCGCATGCTCATTAATCATATCACACGAAATTGCTATTAAAAGGGGAGGGCGCACGGCTGACTCATAGCGAGCGCGAGCGACCGCAGCTCCTATGCATGTTTTGTTTTATTATTTCTCACCCAAAACAAATTCCTTTGCACGAATACAGCTTTGCTCGAAGGGGAACAAAAAATTATACAATTACCTCATAACAAAAGGTAAGTCTAAGCAGCACACTTATCAACGTTTCATTCAACTTTGCCACCTTTAAGATGTTTGCGGGTTTATTGATATTTTGTAGTGAGGCTCGCCTCAGGGATATGCTTTCGTTGTGAAAGAGACTTCAAAATAATGTTCTTGGCTGGCACACAATAAATAACTTTTAAAAAAGATTGATTGTGCGTGAAAAAGTGGAGGCAGGCTTGAAATTGACTACTCAGCTAATGGGAAACATTGTACATTTTTTTCCGTCTGGTAATGACGCAACCATTGTCGTTTTCACTTCATTTTGTACGTTTTTTCTCTTTTTTAGGAGAGAGAGAGGAGAGGAGCAATGTTCCTCAAGAAAAGCTGTAATGGTCATTATGGATTTTCTCAAGGATAACGTCTTCAAAACTGTTGTCATTGTCCTGGGGTGCAAGGCTGTGGTGAAGGGTAATAGTGTGTGCGGAAGACGACGATGATTATTGTGGTGGTGACATTATGTGTGCACGAGCCTCGTTCTAACTTTTTTGTTCATAACGGAAGTAAAACATTAAAGTGAACCGTACAAGCACGTTAGTTACCATAGTGCATTCTGCCAGAGAGGCTTTCGAGTAGTTTGTTCTCATTTGGATCGGACAAGTCCCCTCTCGTCGTTGCGCTCTCACTTCCCTTCTCTTCGCCTTTTCTCTTCTCCCAGAAACTGCAGAGAAAAGGAGGGAATTAGCAAACCACACGAGAGAAAAGAAGAAAGTAATGTTGCTTGGTTTACTACGTTGTCATGACATGAAGAAACCGAAGGAAGCACACAGTCACAATCTCACTTAGATTCATTGTCAGGTTGAAGGAACATTTTCTCTGACGCGCGCTCTTTGGCTCTCCTGGGGTTTCCACTCGCACTTCAAGTCCGCCTGCATTATGTATTTGAGGCTTGCATTTTCTATACTCAAAGCCAAGTCTCTCTGGCTGATCTTTTTATATATTCTACTGGTGCGTTGCAGTTGGGGTATTTAAGTTGCTGCAGACTTTGCAAATGTTGAGTCATCATAATAAATTCTTACATGGAAACTTTTCTCTTCTTTGCTGGCAAAGAGCAGGATCAAACAGCAAATGGCAATGTGTATGCAAGTATGAAAGCGAAGAAAATTTGTAGTGTCGTTTGTGTTCCTTTCAGAGAAAAGCAGATTTTCAGTGGTTTCCGGCTGATTTTTGTATATGCTGCTGCTGCATGCTGATATCAATATTAAAACAGTCTCACGGTTGATATGCATCACCAAAGACCAACCCTTTATATCTTATACTTACTCAAATGCTTCTTTCAAGTTCAAATTCGTCTCCACTATAATTTTCCACCCTTTTTGTTTTGAATTATCCAACCACAATATCTTTCAGCCTTGAATTTTCTACTTCTTTTTTGGACACATCAATTGTCATTTGCAACCTGAACTGCGTTGCACATTGAAACACACAAAAACCACATGGGATGTCGTTTCTTCCTGTGTCTTTCCTCGTTTTGTAGAAACTTGTCCCTGTATTCATTCATAATATCAATATTCTTCCCAGTCGACAAACTAAAAATGGTAAATGCGTGGTGCGTAGAGCGTGCAGCGTTTTACTCGCACTCGTTTCACTCGCAATCAGTCCCGTGTGTGCATGCATATTAGAGTAAAGAAAGAAAAAAACGAGGAAAAGATGAGGACAGTGGTAATAAAAGGAAACCTTTGTATTCTAAAACTGCGTAGTTCTAAAATAAAATGCCAAGTAGAGAAAAAAGACTTTCTCTCGCGAAAGGAATGAAAAAAGAAAACAAAAGGGAATTTTCCTGTTTTGGAGTTGTTTTGTCATTGCAGTAGTATTTTTCCACGCAACGCGATGAGGAGAGTGCCTACTTTGTAGTTTGTTGTAGTCATGATCATCATGGTCAAACTAGTGAGACTCTTGTTGCGACAAGAAAAAAACCACAAGAAAAAGCATGTAAATTTTTGTTACGCTAGAATCGTCGCATTTCTCTTTGTGGTTTTTTCTTACTGTCTTCCTCTCCCTCTCTATTTTCTCCCATTCAAAAAATACACTGCAAGCAACCACCTATTTCTTTTCCTTCCTTCCTCTCCAGCTTTTCTATTTCGCTTCCTTTCCCTTTTCTCTTTTTGCTGTCGCAATAGAACTGCATACATTACTGTTTTCCTACTCAATTTGACTTACTCCCACTCTTATTTCTACTCTCCTTTTTTGTTTCAGTGAAATATTACAGCTTTGTTCCGCTCTCCTTTTATATTCGAGAGAAAAAATGCAACAGCAATAACACAACTTTGATTTATATTTCCAGAGGAGTAAAAAAGGAAGCCTACTAAAATATTATGCATACCACCGCTGCCGCCACTTTGTTCATCATTACTACATCCTCCCACTCACACGTCCACATTACCTTTGTAAGTGCCTATAAAAAATGCCTACAACTTGGTTCTTTCCATTCCACACTTCATTTCATTTTTGATTATACTTTCCATTCCTTTTCCCTCCTGTTTTATTGTTGCTCTCGGCTGGCGGCAGCAAAAAATAATCCGTATCGACATTTCTTTATGGAACCTAGTACCCTTCCCACGGCAGCGGGCCAAACCCCTTGTGAGTCCATGCATACCCGTAGCAGCTCATTAATCAATAAACAGTAAACTTGACTTGCAAAGTTGTATTTTGAATATGGAACTGCAGTGACCGTGAAAATAGGTAATACAATTTACATAGATAAAAACTTATAATGAAGGAGTGTAATAATTTGCTTATATGTCAGTGCGTAAATGTATATAAATATACATGTGTTATTTCCAAGGTGTTTTCTTTTCCATGTGGCCCTCAGTTCCATTTCCCACTGCCTGTATTGTACAACATTTTTTATAGGCAATCAAAATGAAATGAATACAAAATTCGTTGTTCGTTCACCAAGAATTTCATTTTCCGTACGGGGGCTACCATATATATTCTTTTTAACATCAAGTAATTTCCCATGATTGTTATTCATATTTGTACTTATGATTTCAGTTGAGAGTTTTCTCCACCACTTTTCTGAGAGTAATAGTGATGATGGGGATGAAAAAACACAAGCCTACATACAAGCCCATGTTTTTACCTATTCTGATTACTCGTATTGTTTTATTTGGTTTAAACCGAAGGAAAATAAAAACATGGAAAGTTTATTGGCAGGTGTAGTAAGGTGGTTTCGTTACGCAGTATCGTGGCTTGTGCGAGTAGGTGTGAAGGGAAGGACGGTGGTGGGTCCCATTTTCCGGGGAAAATCAAGGTAAATGCCAGGGTGAACAAAGAAGCTGATGCTGCTGAAAACGCACCAGGGAGAAACGGTGAGAAACCGGTGAAGTGTATAACTAGCCCATATAGTAGCCCTCACAACTCACATCCAAGCAGAAACAGTAATACCAGTCGTTGTAAAAACCGTGCCATTTTTATGGATGCAGACACACAAAGCAACACACACAAAATACACATATGACACTTGTGTGTGTCTACATGTGTGTGTGATTGCGTTCGGGACACGGAAGTCTTTTCTCTCCCAAGTCAGTGAAAATTTGCTGGACAATGAACCTCAAGACTTACATATCGTCAGCAGCTTTTTATACCTTTATCCTCCTAGAAATCGTTAGTACAGCAGAGTAAAAGTATAAAATCTGTTTTTATAACGCACCATGTCGATCTACCGGACAAATGGACAATACCTGGGCAGTTTGGACGAGCTTGTGTGTATGCTTTCCTCGTGTACGTACATTTTATGGACAACGTTATTACATCCCTTTTACAATATATTAGATGGTTCGTCGACGGTGAACAAGTGAAATTGTCAAGTTTTCTCGCACCACTGACTTTAACCAAGTCTCTCTCCTCGGATGCTGTGAATGAGTACTGGTGCTGTGTGTGCGTGAATCTGGCGAGAAAATAGTTCCCTAGAGTACTTCAAAAAAGAGAGGCTTTTACACACATATATAGCCATGAAGACATGATCATGATGACGATGATCACGATGCCACACAGCAGCAGCAGCCGCATCACAGCTCCTGGTGCTTCTGGTCGTTTTTGTCGAGAGAGTGCTCATCCGTGTCCTGCTTCCTTATATGTACCCCACGACCATGCTCCTGTACACAGATTTCCTTTTCATTTTATTCCAATCCGTAACAACTTACACATTATATAAAGCTATAATATATCCCATTCGATTCGATTTCCGGAAAGCTTGAACAGCTCCTGCACCACACAGTCACTAGCCTTTTAAGTATCATTCAACGGGCACTCCTGGACTTATAGTAGTTCTCTCTCTCTCTCTCTCTCTCTCTCTCTTAAACACACTCTCTGTCTCTTTTTCTCTCCGTCTGTGTGTATGTTTGTATACAAGTCACCTCTTTTATTTGTGTAGTGTTGGCCAAAGAAAAGCGAACCAGAACAGAATAATGATGATGATAACAACGACAACAGCGTAATAATAATAATAACGATAATAAAAAGCTTGTATCACCATCATGTTTACATTTTACCTTTTATTCTGCAGAATTACACAAGCGCATATAAAAAGGAGCATGTACTCTTGAAGCGGCTTCGCTATATAGCAAGAAACATCCTTCTGGACGTAAGATTTTCCTTCACTCTGTAAAGTTCTCATTTTCGAAATAATATCATTTCAGAGTCGCTTTCCCTTTATTTGTCGCACACTATACAAACGCTTAAACGAAAAACAATCCAACATATTGCCACCACCATGCCCATGAAAATGGCTTTTCTCTTGGTCTTCTCAAAAACGGTTAAGTGTTGTGAATGGGCCGAGCCACCCACGCCCCCTACGCAACTGTAAATGAAGTCAGATTTATGAGAAACAGCAAAAAAGACCAGAAGCCTGCGGAATATGTGTATTCATCTCCAATCCTCTCTACTCGTGTCATAAAATGAAAAAAAGTTTTTTCCACGTCTTTTTCTTCATCCTAGAATATAGTTAGAAAAGCGTACACGCAACGCGTACTATTTATGTATGCTCACTCAAGTGAGCTGATAAGTACCATTTTATTACTGTTATATAGCCAGACTAACAATCAAACAAAAACCAACCCTCCTACACCAACAAAGTTGGTATGGTAACTGGGAGGAAGATGACACGCTTGCTGGTATGATCACGATGACGACGATGATTGTGGTAGTGTGTGCGTCTATTATTATGCAAGTAATGATGCTGTTGCTGCTGCCACTGACGATCACGAGGATGATAGTAATAATGAGTCGAGCCCTCACTTTTCTCTCTGATTACTTTAACATACACACACAGGCACACACACACACTCATACAACTACAGACAAACCAGCAGCAGCAGCAGAACATTTTCTCTTTAAGCAAAGAAAAGTTGTTCCGCAAAACTTGTTGTCTGCTCTTTTTGCTCGTCATACCACTGCTGCTGCTGGTGTGTTTTGGTATTCTGGCATGGAAAATGCCAGTAATCAACTTCTCCTTTTTACTTTTTATACTCCTGATACACAAGTTTGTTTGTAAAAAGAAAGCAAAAAAGTAGTACATTATGCAGACTACCAGCTACGAAGGCTCTTATTACGACATGATGTACAATAATAAAAAGGTATACCAACTACAAACCGCTCATATAATACGCTTGCAGGAAAATATACCATCCACTAAAACTCTGTAGAGGAGATAATATGAAAAGTTATGGTTAAAGATAAGATGATACACTTAATTCTTAGAAACCTTTTTTCTGCTGTAGTGCGTCTACTCTCTTCCCCCCCCTCTCTCTCTCTGGTGCGTGTGTGCATGTATTATGTATTCTTGTATGTATGTACGTATAAATACGAATTTAGCGCGCTTTTGTATAAATGCGAGAATACACAACGTTTCTCTATGTCAGCTAGAAGAGGAGTAAAATAAAATAAACTTTTTCTCCAGCTGCTTTATATTCACTCTAACGATATGGAAATGATTATGATGATTATGATGGTGGTATGGCATGGTATGTGTGTGTGTGTGTGTCGATGCTCTGTTGTGCCATATGCCTTTTCACTACTCTGGTACAACAACGTTTTCATAAAAGGTATATTACATTTACTGCTATAACTACCCCCTCCTGCCACTGCCACTACCCAAACAGTACATCATCAGCAGAGTAGTAGAATGGCAGAGTAGGAGTAAGTTAAACTGTTCCGTGGAGAGAGAGAAAAAAAAGTTCACGTTCTTTTATTCTTTTACTCACGTGCTTATGACCAGGCCAATTGTAGACTGTACTAGGATACTATAATCATAATAATAACTTTGAAAAGGTCAGGCCATCTTCCTCATCATCATCATCATCATCATTGTACAATGCATGAATATTGCAGGAAAGAGAATACAACATTTCTCTCTGTAACTGCTAGCTTTTTTCGGAATAAGAAGGAAAAACAGATGGAATGGTGGATGGAAAAGAAACAGAACATTATTTTTCTTGACGTGATAGCAGTGTGATGGCGATGGTACGGTTTGGTTGGTTGGATGAAATGGAATCTTTGGTACATTTTCATTTTTGTGAGCTGTTCATCAGAAATGCAAAAGCGTGTGTAGTAGTACGTATTATTATTATGCATTTAGAGCAGAATGGTAGACAAGGAAAATGCAACGGCTCATTTCCTTCAGTGATGAGATAGATAAAAAAGCGGTCTTCTTCGTTTCTGCTCGTTTTTCTGTGTGATATGCTAGAGGTCTCTTTTTCTTCGTAATTAGATTAGCACGATGAGGGCAGACACACAAGAGGAAAAAGGAGCAAAGAGAGCTTGTGTTTTTGGTTGTGGTAATTTCAGGTTTGAGGACTAAAATAAGAGGGAAATCTTCCCGTTTTATTTTCTTATCTGGCAGAAGCAGAGATATAATCTTATTCAACTTTTGACATGACTTTGTAGATATTTCTGACCAGAAATGAAACCGCAAGAAGAGAAAGGAAAGGAGGAGTGGAAGCTTTGGATTAGTTCTGTAATATGATGAATCTTACGACTTGCCGTTTATCATATAGACTTACTTTTATTGCAGTTACGCAAGCCATCGATTAAGCACAAAATTTAGGTGGAGACAATAAGTGACTATAGGAAGGACTTCTCTTCTTCAATTTATAGCGTTATAGCTGGTTTTCAAATTGGCAGCAGTATCAATAGTCCTAAAAGATGAGAGAGTACAGCTACTTTTGCTAAGGTCACCACAGCTTTCAAACCAGCAGCGGTGGTGGTGGTGCTGTAGGCTGTGGTCAAAATACCACCAATGTAAAAATAATGCTCACCTATGATGGCGTTAGCCAATAAGAGCAAAAAAGTATCTTGAAAGAGATTGCAGATCGAGGGCCAAGAAATAGAACACTCAAAATTTAACCATGACCCGACCATGAAAACAAATGAACTTTCGAGTGTGTGGTAAGTGCAAGCTGTGCGGATCTAAACCTTATTAAACCAACGTCGAGAGAAACATTGTAACTGTACATGAATGGTAAATCGACCGATTCCACAAAAAAAATGCGTACCCCGTCAGTACAAATCCTGTCAAATTAAAAAGAAAACAGTAATCAGATAACAATGTTACCTTGTCTTGCTGCCACGTCACAGAGATGTTGTTAAATCTTATAGGGCAAGGCCAGTCGAATTTTGTTTTAATCTGCAAAAAAACACAAATACATTCAAGTTAATTAAAATTCTCTATTACTTTAAATATTAAAAATTAAGTTTTATCGTTTGAAGAAATGACTGCAATAAGCATTAACTGATCTTCTAGCTTTGTCAAATGCCACGAGAAAGCCGTATGCAAAGTAAAACTCATCATTTTGGTTGGTCATTACACAATAAAACAACAGTTCTTTTTAATCAGTTGAGAAAGGGGTATGGGTGTACCTCGTCCGCATTTAATTACATGTAGTGTCTATGTAATTGCATTTTTACCAACGTTCCCTTTCTTTCATTGATTAACTTTAAAAAATTTGCTAGTACATGTCACAACTATCATCGTCATCATCATTCCCCGTAGATCAACAACATCACATAAGCATTTTTTCAATTACCAATTGCCAATTACAATGTGTCCACATCCATCATGCAACTGTCTTGACGGATGCTCAAATCTTTGTGTAAGTATGCATGCTCTCGCAGTGTATTTTTTTCTAACTTGTGCATAACAATGATGATGATGATTCTCGGTTTATGCTGGTCAACAGCAGCAGCAGTGCAGTGCAGCTTTATCAACATTGGCGTATTATGCAAAACTTGTTAAGTTTCCTTCACTTTTGACTTTTCCCCTTTTCTGATCCCTCATAATCTGCACTCTGCACTAAAGTCGCAGCGTTACAAACAACCAGCATCGCTGTAGGAACGTCAGAGCCGGCTATACTATTATCTCACGAGGAGCCGGTTCATTAGCCATATATTACACCAATTATTTCATTTTCTTTTTCTTTAACATACCACCACTACAAGATGTACATATAATTACTTGACATAACGTTCATTCATTATTTTACAGGGCTTTGTCCATTTTACGTAATGCCAAAACTTTTTCTAGCCGCACTGCTGCACCGTCGCTGGCGATGATGTTGACGAGGCGGTGGTGATGACGATCATGACGGTTGAGACAAGAGAGTTCGTTTACTTGTTCTCTACTTTAGCTCTCTGCATCCTTTTCATCTTTTTATGATCCACACACATCAGTCGGGGTAGCTGAGCGCTCTTCAACCAACATTATTGCAAGTAATAACACGTTTTACTTTTTTAAATGTGAGGCAGGTACCCATATTTACTGCTTTATGACGATTGGCTAATTATTATTTTCTGTTCCTAAATATATTGACTTTTGACCATATTGTTTATTTCATCATGATGACAAGTAATCGACTCCGTTCTATTGATTAGATGATTATAGAAACAAGATAACGCAACCGTACGACGTTAGTCCATCAATAATATGAACTTTGTTGCTACTTATTACTTCTCGACTGATTTGAAAATGAGCCTATTTAAATGTCATCTTTCATATTACTAGTTGTAAAGGATACCCCCTACTGCAAACAGTAAATTCAGAGCACCACTTGCAAGTAGAAAATGGCAGCAGCATCATAGAAAAATTGGAAGGGTTGCACAAAAAAATAAAGGGCAAAATAGACGCACGTGCATCAACTGCACAAGTACGTAGCAAACAAAAAGGGAAACTAATATTCCTTATTAATATCCCCATTGAATTGTATTATACGGTAGTAAGGGCTACAAGAGTAGTAGTTTAAAGTACAACGTAAAGTGACGATAAAGCAGAGAATGATGAGAAGGAGGAGACGCGTGTCTGCATACAAAATATCTCATTGTCACCCCAATTAAAACATGATGTATTTATGCATGTATAACAAGCCTGTATATTCACATTCTATCCTGCACCCATGCAGGCATGCATGCGTTTCTGCCGTGTGTAAAAAATTTCCTGCCAGAAGGAAGAGCACTAGCTGTTATAAAATGGTTAGCACCAACTAAAAAGTGTCTGTAGTCGGGTGATATATGCTGTTAAACGGGAGCTACATGCAGCGTGCATACAAGAGTAATATAAACGATCTATTTGCTACTGTTGTACACCATTCCTCTCGCTCCGTCTCCCTTTCGCTTTCTGCTAAATTAAATGTATATGCAGATTGAAACATTTTGCACACATGCATATTACATATATACAATGATAGAGAGAGAGAAGCAACAACGGTGAGGAGAGCACTTGATTATTTACGCCATGTTATGAAGTGATCAGCAGCGTGAGAGAGAGAGAGAGTGTGTGTGTATCGAGTAACGAGTTACAGTTTACACTGGTTCTGTCAAGAATAAAAGTTTGTAATACAATACGACACGTCGTTTTATGTTGTTACAATAACATTTCGTTGTTGGTTGGGTCAGGGTAGTGGCCACTGCCAGCAAGATGAATACAGAAAACATTAATGGGCAGACAGACAGGGTAAGAATAACGTAGGTTGGTAGTAGTCACTCGAGTGGGGATCAATGTGGTGATGGGAATGTGACGATGCTAAAATATGCAATTAATTTTGATGCAGTGATGAATGAATGAGCACGTTTATTAGGGAAACATGTGTGCACTTATTGACAGTCTGGTTTGGTCCTTTCGTTGTTTGCGCTCAAGTGCGTTGCATTTTGTTTCTTTTGAACTTGTGTCGCAGACACTCAAAATAAAGGGGATTTTAAGGCCGACTACAGCTTAAAGTAGACTTTGTTGCGTATTGATATAGTCTATTATTCCGCAGTATCTCTGTATGCCGCAGTCGGACCCAGGCCGAAGCATTTTTAGTGGGGAAATGTGTAGTTATTCATATTATGTTGCCCTGTCTGGGAAAATATCAGTACCGCTTTACATGGCGAAACTATAAAGCTGAAGATACTTTTTGAATTAACATGAAGATTAAGTAGATTTTCAAAGAGAAAACAATCAGAGCTGAAGTAATTGTTATTTGCCTTTAAAATATTCATTTACGACACTATTTTTAATCATTATATTATCTTCCCACTTCTGTACATTTACTTTTTCACACACACACGGGGAAAAAGCAAGGTTGTGTCTTTCCCTGTTTCTCAGAGCATTTGCCTTATTTCCATTAAACATGCATGGTTGCACAATGAATGCTTCTCTCTCTCCCTGGCTTTTTCTTTATTCACTGAAATTCCCTGACTTTGTTCTTTCCTGCGAGAAAAGACAAGAGAGGCTCTAACGAACAAGATGAGCTGAGAGAAACTCCCGGTGAACGCGGGAATGGAGTAATAGCATGCAAGCAGGCATGCATAGGAAAAAGGTATCATGTTCTTCGTTGAAGCGGCTGCTAATGAGAAATAAATCTGGTGATGTAGTGCTAACTACTAACAAGATGAGCAAAAGGAAAGAAAAGAAAAAGAGGACTTTGTCTTGCATCAAGCATAGGTATTTAGACAAAATTTTCTTCCAGTGCAGTAGTAGCCAAGGTGGTGGTGATGATGGGGTTTCATCAGGGATACACAAGTACAGAAGACAAAGCGTGGCATTACGTTCGCGACTCAAGAATGCCTAATATGGCCCAGCCAGCACCACTGGTTAATATGGGAACCATATATTCTGCAGTGGATACTCCAACAAATACCACTCGCTGTGTTTTCTGTCTTACTTTATTTATTACAGCTTGAGCATCTACTTGGCGAGGTGGAATACCATGTACCTATGCCAAGTGGCACTTCCACTGTGGGGACTACTGTGAATAAATAAACCAAATGCATAGTAGATTTAATTCGTTCTTTGCTGGAAGCTTAACTACTACTAGTTGTTGACTACGAACTACTGAATGTTGACTATGCACTGCGCGAAGACAAGTTTAATGGGGAAACTATGCTAATTAGTAAATTATGGATGGATGATGGTCGCTGTAAAGACTCTCTGGTAGTAGGTGCAAGAGAATGTGTACACATTCACCTAAAAGATGTCTGTTACAAGGGATAAAAGACGTTTATAACAGCACAGGTAAGGAGTCAAAGTGCAGTGATGGACGGTGACGGCGAGAATTATTGCAGAGAGAATGACACGAGTGCACTTGGACAGAGTAGGGATTTTTGTAAAATTTAGTGCCTATTAACGCTTTCATTTAATTGTAAATGATGTACGCTTGTACGCAGGATTTGTCCTTTGCAAGATTTTTTTTTCAGGACAGCAGGAAATGTGAAATGTACGCATCTGTAAAGAGTCAACATTAATGGGGGGCTTGCATTATAAGGTATAACACGTGTTGTTTTGGATGAACAATCAAAATTTAACTCGACGTCTTTACCAAATCAATTGTTTTTCGACGTTTCGTGTACAGAGAAACAGTAATACCTAATGAATATTATACTCAACAAAATAGTTTATTTCATATGGCCAATTTAAGACAATATATTAATGCTCCATGCTAACTTTGTTCTTCTGTGGGACCGTTTTAAATGAAATGAAAATTGATATTGTATCGTCACTCTTGTATTTAAAAAAATAAAATTCGACTGAACTAAAAATTTAATGGTAAAGAGCAAAATTGTTTACTTGCTGCTGCACCGTGTAGGTAGTGTAGTAAAATTTGTTACTCTTACTATTGTAACTGCATCACTTTGATAAATGAATAGACAAGCGCACCTGCTGTTAAACTCGAAACTTTTGAAAAAGTTTTTTTTACAAAAATAAAGAGCATTTACATCACATTACATCTCCCCCGTTCGTCTAGCTTTACAAATCACAACATAATAGCAGGTAACTAGTACTTGTAAACAATACGCTGCGACGAGAAACCAATATACCTACTGACGGCTACTGCTATCATTATCCTGTTTTTAAATAACAATTCAAATAAACAAGCCATAATGATTAAGAAATGTGTGGAGCAAGAGCAGCAACGCTTTACACATTAAAGGAATTCCGTGTGTAGTTGAGTACATTTTTCAACTCTACTGCTGTTGCTGCCTGTAAAGAAACGATTCATCATCAACATCATATGCTCACGATGATCAGCTTCAGGACCTTTTGTTCCGATTTAAGCATTTTCACGCTTTGTCAGCCATTAAACACAAATGCCTTACAAGTACAACAAAAGCGTATCCAAGAAAAAGTATCATGACGATACGTGTATAACAAGTCTTGGTTTAAAAAATCCATCTTTAAAAATGCTTCGTTCAAGAAAAAGGAAGAAAAATTATATGAAGGAGAGAGAGACAGAGAGAACATCTATTAAAACCATATTGTTGTGCTGCACCAGAGTGAAGAAATGCACTTGTTAAAATGCACACATTTTCAAGCCTTTTGTTTTTAATGAAACTTTTAAGTAGCAACACTGCACTTCAAGTCCTGTTGTGAATTATACAGTCGTGTCTTACTGCCTAGCAAAATTGATAAACTGACTACTCACAACAACCGTAATAATAGTAAGAAATACTCTCTCTCTCCCCGACTAATAATAAGCATCGACGAGATGTAAAAAGTTGGTTAAATAAAACTTGTTATTTTCGGTAGGAAGCAGCTAAAGTATTAAATAAAAATGAAATTGTGTGCTTGAATTGTGCGACTCGCTGTTTGTAATAGAGAAAATGACAGTTTAAAACAGACGAGTACTCATTTCTCTCCCCCACTCTCTGCCTCTCTCTTTAGGTTGTAATGCAAATTATAGAAGATGCAAGATAATACCAGAAACTCTCTTGTTCTGTTGGCGTTCTTTGTCTCTTTAGCTCACAACTGTTTTTGCGGCTCACCAGCAATGAGCAATCATTTACAGATGGCTTTCAAAACGAAATATAGTAGTGATGCGAGTAAAAAGGGGCATTTTGTAACTAACAAAAGCATGAGTATTTTAGTGAGACTCGCTCACTCCACTCCTTCTCAATCTTCCACGACGACGGAAAACGGAGAGAGTGAGTTACTGAGATGATAGCAATAACAATGATATGCTGAGAAGAAAGAGGGAATAAGAGGCTGTATGTTTTTCAACGTTCGTCATCATCATCGTTGAACGAGACGGTGTCCTCTTGAATGTCGTCATGAATCTTTATGAATTGTCACTTGATCATCATTATCGTCACTGTTACCACGTTCGTTTGTTATGTAACTTATTATGTTATGTTATGCATGTGCACCAAAACTTTGTATGGAGAGAGAGAGAGAGCGTGGCGGTATAATTTTGAGTATTTTCAGCGAAGACAGCATTGCAAGTCCAGCAGTCAGTAACAGCAGTGGTGCAGCAGTCGACTGAAGTGGATTGTTGGTGTAGCCGTCGTCGGCGTGCACACTTTTTCTTGTTTGACGACGTTTTCAAGTACTAGCCTGCTTACTGCTTGCCTGCTTCGAATAAAATACAACAATAAAAATGAAAAGACGCAATAATATTCAAATAGTCATAATATTTTATAGAAAGTGTGCATTTATTTATAAATAAAATGCTTGAAAAACAAAAGTTTTGAAAACGAGGTGCTCCATTCTCTTTCTCGAGTTTGTATAAAGAATATTATTGTTAGCTGTGAATATGGCACAGCAGCAGCAGTGTGGCAGCAGAACCGCCGTGCAGTTGTAGCAGTGGCAGTACACGTAGTAACAAAATGCAATGAAATGCAAAATATCCTTTTCTTTCCGAGAGACAAAGAGGATGAAATAAAACGACAGAGCGAGTGCAGGACAAGAACGGCAACGACAATATCGCGAACAATGCACAAGGTATAAATACATAATGGAAAATGAAAATGGACACGGATAATATTCATTGAGTTTTATTGTGGTCCGGAATAAAAACCAACATCTTTACTACGGCAGAGCTGAGTTACGATGGGAGGTTATGAATGCAGACTTTGTTTGAAAAGTCGGATTATTACCAGAAAGAGTCGGTCTCGTTCCTGCTACGGCATTGCTGGCTTTAGGCTTTGTACACCAGTCAAAGAAGAAAGAAAGGATTAAAGACGGAAAAACAGGGTAGATTGGGTGTGTTGACGGGAGCGATGATGATAACGATATTACGTTTACGTCTATTTTGAATATACAAAGTAAGTCGGCAGTCCGCTTTTTGAGACAATAACAGTTCTCCCCGAGGATAAACAATTTCCAGCAGTAGCAGTGAAAGAAAAATAGTTTAAAGTTATGTAAAAGGTCACGGTTAAGAAGATGAAGGAGTACGATGAGATGCAATATGAGAGAAGGAAAGTTAAACTGGAAAACCACTTTGAAATATTAATGCAGAATGAAACGCTTTAGACGGTCGGCTGCTGCTTTATCGTTTCCTTGTTCTTCTTGAAGAGAGAGAAATGTTTCTAGGAAGTGCATTAAAACAAACAGGGAGAAGACAGGAAAGAAGAAGAAAAACAGTGGTTAATATTTTAGAAAGGAAAACGACATCGAAGACTTCACAGCCCTGCCAATCTCATTATTAAATGGGAAAATGAGGACAAGAAAGGAAGAAGCCGACGCTGCCAGGCTCGGAAGGTTTCAATGCATTTTCCACTCGAGAATCTCTAAAAATAGCTTTATTTTTTTATACTTTGCCGCCATCGTAGAAATGGCAAAAGGAGTATTTTTCTTAATGAAATGTCCTTTCTTCCTATGCGTCCCCCTGGACACTGCTCAAGCAGTGGCCATCACATATTGCTTTCTTGTAAGTACAGTTGACTTTTTGTGAGCGTCCTGGGCGAACAGGATAGAGAGGGTTTATGACGGTCTCGGTATCCTTTTCTTCTCCGTAAGTCGAGATCTCTTGAGTTGAATAATAGAGCCAAATTCTTTGTCTGAATCTCCAGAGAGAAAATAAGATGAAAAAGTTTTTTGCATAAGAGAAAAGAAGAAAGAAGCTCTTCCTCTACAACCCCCTCCCCCTCTGAAAAAATTATCCGCCTTCTCTATTCTCGAGTGGTAGAACCATTAGAAAATGTAACGATTTAATCTGCACAAGCTTTTCCCTCTTCGTCCTCATCATCGTCTCGGCTGTGCTTCTCATTACCCTTTTCTCTCCAGAGAACGAGAGACCCTAGTAGGAGGACGACAGGAGAGACGACGAGCAGTCTTCTTGAAGAGAAAATTTTCTCCCCAGGAAAACTTTTTCTCAAAAAGGGAAAACTGACTGTAAGAAGAAAATGAAAAGAAGAGGTTACCCGTCTTCCAATAATGTATAGTAATAGCCAGACTGGAGGCTGTATAAAATAACGCGTGGTAAGGGCAACTTTGTACGTATGTGTGTCCCTCTTTCTCACTGCAAAATCTTGAAGAAGAAAAAGATGTAATGAGTTTTGAAGTTGTGAACCTTAATTAATGGTAATTCATTGACACAACTTTTATTGGATTTCTTCTCTTCCCTTCTCTCCTCTCTCTCTCTCTCTCTCTCGCTCTGCCTTGCTCTCTTGTGGATGAATGGATGAATGAAAGCAAAAGAGGAAATTTCTGCTCACACCGCGCGCTTCCTCCTGCTCTTACTTTTTTTGGTGAAATCATCGTCCATTTTACAATGTCTGCACACTCACACTTACGCATTTTCTATACATGGTTTCCACAATAAAGACAAAACTATAGTCGTGTACTAGCCCCAAAACACGTGTCACTTTAACTACTGCTGCTGCAGTTTCTGCTGCGAAAACCACACATTATTATTATCACAATTTTCACTGTGGATTTCTCCAGCAGTGATGGTGGGTCGAATGGAGAGGGAACAGACCACATACATTTACATAACTTTCTCTTCGACAATTCCCTTTATATTTTAGAAGAAAGTAAAATTGTCTCACATCCATTATTATTATTTTTATTATTGCCATTTTCTGTGGCGATGCCACATCGACGTAAAATAACCACACATATAATCATCGTCATTGTCGACTTCTCCTTATAGAGTGCTTCTTATAACATTGCTGTACTGTATAGCAGAAATACGACGTCTCTTTCCTTAATTCTCAAAGTACTTTTTGTATTCCTCGTTGGTAGTTTTCGTGCATCCTCTCTCCATCGTCACATTATTTGTTATTATGGGATTTTGAAAATGTCCACCATTTCTCCCATTTTAGTCGCATATTCATTTTTGCCCACTTTTACAGTCAGTCTATATGCAAAACATGGTGTTCGCTAGAAAGGTTGCACATACGACGAACTTCATTGTATAAGCTGGATATATGGTCCAACATTACTACCACTCCTCCTGATACTACCCTCGCGTACCAAGTCCAATTTTTTATGTCTTGTTACGTAGTTTCCGAGAAGGAAATACAATGATTATTATTGTTATGTCTCCTTTTCTCCGTCCTCACTAGTTTTTTCTACTGTATCATCATCATCATCATCAGTACAGTTCCACAGCAGCGTGTTTTGCTTTCGTTTCTCCGCTAAAGGGGAATACCGAAAAAATATGACAAACTCGTTTCCAATTTTTTGCAATTCAAAAGAGAATCGAATTGTGAATAAAAAAAGTTCTTTCTCTTTTTTTGTTCGATTTTTTTCCGATACAGACAAAAAGGTACACAGACACATACACAGGCGTGTGCACACATACACGTCTCTTTTGTCCCACGAAACACATTTTGATTTTCTTTTATGGTATAGTATACAAGGCCTTTAGTAAGTCGTCGTAGTAGCAGGATGACGACCGATGGGATGTGGAATGGCACTCTAGAAAATGGTAGAGTCATTTGGTTGTATATTCCAGACAGAATACAAAACCAAGAAGTGATTCATTCCAGTCAAGTCGACAAAACCAACTCCGTCCTTCTCTCTATCTTTAACCACAGCCATATTATCATCGTATCATCATCATCTTATGCTTCCTGGGAAGCAAAAACACCGCAACACAAGACTATTCAGAGTGCACCGAACTACAGCAAAACTTGTATGATCACATATGGATTGCAAGGAATAAATATGCGGATACAAGCGAGAAAAAAATAAAAGTAGAAAATTTGTGCCCGATGCTACCGCTCTGCCGTCGCAGGGTAGTTTCTGCCTTTCTCTTTTCTCTCCATTTGCAAAAAATGTATATACCCAGAGCTCCAAAGCTACATGTTGTGTAATGCTCTATTCTTTTCTCTTCTGTAAAGAAAAGAAGAAATAAACTAGAACATTTGCATTCTTCTCTCTCTCGCTCTCTCTCTCTCACTCTTTCTTCGTCTTTCACTCTGTCTAGGAAAGAAAGCCATGATGTGTGGAGGAGAACAAATGTAAAAATTGCAAAGAAGTGAGAAAAAATTCAAAGAAGTGAAGCAAACCACGAGACGAAAAAAGGATATACGTGGAATTACAGATGAGTACATTGAGGATTCGGCAGTCAAACGTCGACACTCATCTCGACAACAAAAGCTAATATATGTGCGTATTGTAAGTTATACAAAATACCAGTCTGCTAGTGTACTACACACACAAATACCTTTCCCTTACTGCCGGAAAATGCCATTATGTATGTCATTTGCCTTTGCTGACAAGACACAGAGTAGGACACGTATTTGTGAATAGGAAAAGATGCAAAATGTATTTACACTTAGCAGATGCAATAATTTCAGTTCAACTCAAACGGAAAAGGGAAATAAATGGAGGAATTACAATAATCTTACATGACATTACAAGAAATTATGGAGTATTCTACTTCATATGCTTTCCGTGGTGAAACAAAACTGCAGTCGTATTTTTCACATCTAAAGCCGTCATTTTATTTCTCAATATAAGACATGCTACTAGTGGGTTATCATCTAGAAAAAAAGCGTTTTGTGCAAAAAAATCGAATGCATGTTTTTGGTCGGCGAAATGAAAAAGTTTTTTCTTTTTGTTTTCTTTTTAAAATGTGTCCTCGTGTGTATACGTAGCCTTACATTAGCAACAACAACAACATCCGTATTGGCTTATCGAAAAGTTTTATTTTTCGTTGCTGTTATGCTGTCTTGTAGTAATGCAAACACCACAGCTTATTTTCTCTAGAAAAATTCTCTCATCGAGTGCAGTTTCCCTTTTCCGGAGAAAGAAAGCTTAGCGAGGAAAAAGTAAAAGAGAAATAAAAATCGATTGTTTTCTCTTTTTCTTCTATCCTTTTGTTATTTTTTCATTTTTTATTGGCAAATCGACTGGATATTATATTTGTTTTGTTCACTCCTTTTTGTCTTGTCGGCAAATTCTCCAGTGAATAGCAATAGAATAGAATGGTGGCGTGATAGAATGCATGTGTGAGTGTGTTTGTGTGTGCGCGCTTTGTGCTCATTTTCTTGTAAGAACAACACCAAAAAAGCCATCATCGTCATCATCATTTTTTATTTTGTTTACTTATCCAAATTGTACAAAGAGGAACTTTTCAACCGTCTTTTTTTCCTTTTGTCCCTTTGCGTTGTTTGTTTATTTAGGTACACTTATCCACACAATAAAACACATCTCGTTGCTCTCTATGTATATGAGCAGCTACCTTAATACACATTACGACGGATGGTTTCCTCAATAGTTTTCTGCCACTGAAGACGACAACGATGGTATTGTTTACTTAGGAAAAATCCATTTTCTTCGTTTTTGTTTTATTTCCATTTCTATTCAATAACAAGAAAATTTTACAAAGAATCGCCAACCAAGTTTGTGTATGTGTATTGCTTGCATGACGTCTTTTGCATAAAACACATGGGAATACTGTTTCCCTTTGTTTGTACTATGTTGATGGTTGGCGTGCTGGAAGAAGCCTCTCTCTCTCTCTCTCTCAAACATTTCCCCTTCGTTGTGAAAGAAGACGACCCACCTCACTACCCTTTGTTTATATGAGATCGATGATGATGATCGTGTCATTTACGAAATTAGTCACAAGGAAAAAGTTCAATAAATGCTGCAGCAATGCAGAGGTGAACTGTGAGGTGAACTATATGACTGCTCGTGTGTGCAAGAGAGTGAGCCATGGGATTTCCCTTGACAGAAAACCGTAGTCGACATGTAAAGAGTGAAAAAAGGGAACACCTGCTGGTCTCCTCACACACTGACAAAACCAGAAGAAAAAGAACAATACTTGCAATCAAGGTGGTAGTGGGGCTGCTGGTGGTAAAAGTGAACAACGAGGAAAAGGGCTAAAAAGTGAGCAGGGAGAAGAAAAAAAACGATTGATTGAACAGAAAATGTGCAATGTCTATAGAGACTACAAAGTGAAGTTTATGTTTCTCTTTGAAGATGTTTCCACACAGCAGTACAGCATGATATGGTGACGATGACGGCGACTCACTGTGATGATGATGCAAAATAGAAAGAACAAATAGACAAGAGCAACAGAAACAAGGAGAGGACCACCAAGGGCGTGATTTTTTCGTCAGCTGTTGTATGTGCTCTGCAATCATCAACGGGGAGGAAAAAAGAAAACAAGGGAAAGAAGGAGAATCATGATGAGGATAATTTTCAAGTCGTGTCGTGATTTACCTCACTTTATACTAAAAAAATGGAGAATGGTATACGTCTGCATTCTGCATACATTATGAATACATAGCGTACACATAAAAATGCTTCCTTCGTTTGTGAAAGAAGGAAACAGTAAAGTTTAAGTGATAGCTATGATTAGTACCAAATGATTTTGTGGGGCAAGACTGACAACAGCAGTGGCAACAACAACGGCGGCAAAGGAAGCAGAAAATGAGACAAAACATGAGACGAAGAAAATAAGTAGGTAAAGTGTATAAATTAGATTATGACGGTGACGATAATAGAAGCGATGTGTCACGACAGTTTTACCTGATTTTGAAATACTGGCACACAATGTGTGCAGCAGTACAGCTATATATGTTTTAAAATGTATGGCTGACTAAACTCGTACATTTATGTAGCATATGTTTGTGTATTTCTCAATAACACAACACGCACTCATTTTTTCCCTTTTTACTACCAGCCTGGACGAAGGCGAGAAGAAGGAAAGCATAATAAAAATGTGTGTCACAAAAAAGCAAATTCGATTCGATCCAAGTGTACAAAATGCCCTAGTTCTTAATGACTGCATCTACAACATTATTTTCTTTCAATATTGAACAAATTCCATACTTTTCCAAACATATGCTGTATAGAGTCACATACATGTTGAGTTGACTACGACGGTGAATGTTTCTATAATAAACGTTTATAATTCATCCTGCTGTTCAAAATTCCCTTTGACTTTCTCATGTACACCAAACTACTCCAGACATGAGCATATTATCTGTATATCCAGTCATATAACACATTGATTCTATAAATACATTTTTTGCTCGCAGAACCAGAGCACCACCACCACCTTCTCTCAAGCTACATTTTTTTCTCTTTTTAAAAATAAAATGAATCTTCTCAAAAATACTCCTGGGCAAATAAAAAGGTACTACACAGAGACTGTTGAGTGAATGAGATTCATCAAAACCCCTTTGATCTTTTATCTGGCTACTCTCTTTTTTAATACTGTCTCTATACTGCTGCTGCTGCACTACTGCGTTGTGTGTTGTGTATAGTGTAAGCGCATGTTTCGCCACGCTACTCACTCAGAGCAGTTTTCGTTAGTACTTATTATTATTATTATTATATTTTTACCATTCTTTTCTGACTTGAAAATAGGTATTTTTTTCATTTTGCTTAGTCTTCTTTCTTTCCCTTTTCATCCTTCTTATTTCCTTGATTTTCACGGTGTGTCAGCTGCAAAATCATAAAGTAGGTCACACAAACACCGAAAAGTAGAAAGCAACTACTACCCTGAGTGAAGTAGTAGGATGTATGAAATGATCAGGTTTGTGATTGGGGCTGTACAAGATGAAAGTGGAAACAGAAACACACATATACATAAGGCAACTCCCCAGCTTCACGATTTATTTCTCATTTTTTCACCGTCTTCTGTAAAAAATGGCGTAATATAAATAGACAAACTGCTATGCTGCATGCCTAGATCAAGTGGTTGTTGCTTGCTGTTACTCTACACAGCTTCTTATCTGGGAGTTTATAAACCTCTTACCCAATTTGTTGTTCGTACTTTCCTCCGTCTTTAAAAAGGACTGCTGCTACTAGTACTGCTGCTGGATGAGTACATACCAAAAAAAAGAGGAGAAGACGAAGAAAAAAGTAGAGAGAAAAAAGAAGTTTATCTGCGCTGTACCAAGCATTTTCACTGCCTACTATTCTGTGCGGCCAGAGTGAAGGGGTCTGTGTATTTTGCTTACTCTGCGGATTTTTTTTCTTTCTCTCACCAGAGTTTGTTTTCTTAATAGACTAGTAGGGAAAAATGTAGGTATATTCGTTTCTTATAGAAAATCAGTTATAAAAATGAAGGAAGAGCTCGTCGAAAAAAAAGAAGCAGAGCGAGAAGGGTAATTACATTTCCCAGAGTATTTCCTTTTTTCGCGCAGCAACTGCTAACGTTTTTTTTACACATAATATCATTATGAAGCGTACAGCGGCAGCGGTGTAGTAGGCAGTAGAAAGAAACACAAGGAGTGAGTAATTTGGCCATTTTCTCTACATTTCATTTTTATCGCCGTACCTATCTATCACACTACACAGCTTTTTGTTAGCGGCCGTTATATTTTTATTTATTGTTCGGGTAGTACATGGACGAATATACCCGTTTGTAGTTATACGAGAGAGTATCTGAGTGAAAATAAAAAATACTGTCTATTGGAGTATGCAATATAGAGAGTTCCTTCACCATTCGCGTTTTCTATGCTTTTATGCACTTTTGCAACGAGTTTTCTATTTGTGAGAAATTAACTTTTATTATACATATATATTGGTAATGTGTACTAAATAGTCGCCATTTTCAGTTTTTCGTACACACATTTTTGTAGGTCAAACAGGTTTTCCAGAGATTTTTTCGTTTTTCCAAAAGATGATATATTTTGCCATTTTTCACTTTTCGTGCATTTCGTTTTTTGCAAAAATGACAAAAATTGCTAGCAAAAGTCCCCTAACGTAAATAATAGCCAGAGGAAAATTGGTTAGTAGGAATACTAGCCCCACTGGGCAAAATACAGAGTACAACAACCAACGTCCTTATCAGCCTAAAGCAATTGTAGAAATTGGCCGGTATAAATCAAGTCGTAATATGCTCGTGAAGAGGACGATTAAAAACAGGTGACATTGCTTACACAACAAAGGAAAATTGCTTTTTATGCGTAGTTAGGTACCTAAAATAGGTACGTATCTCTACAGCAAAATACGTTCTCTCTAACAAGTCGTGTACCTCCTCAAAATAAATAGCGTACCTACCAAACCAGCTATGCAGTTGAACTTCTACAAAGCCACTAATCATCATTATCATCGCGATAAAAATGCAGCATGTTTTTGTGTGTGGGACCTGAACCAAAATGCGTAGTGAGTAATGAGATTATCATGATAAGATACCTAAAAAGGGGTACATACACTTACTCTGACCATTCTTATCCAGAAACATAACAAAACATAAAAGAAAGAACGCTACCACCACTAGTTTTGTGTTTTTTAATGAGTCGTTCTCAATCTCCCAGAGAACACATTCCATTCACAACAATCAGTGGTTTTTTGACAAACTACATTAACCCTTTTAACAGTGAAGATAGGTTGAGGTTGCGAGCTTTTCACTGTATTTTCAACAAGAACAATGCAAAGAATTTCATATCAACTGAGAAAATCTTTAAATTAAAATAATAATAAACAGTCGTTAATCAACCTAGTAGTAAAAAAAATAAGTAATACACACTATTTTCTCTAAAGAGTTTACATTTCAGTAGCCGTACATAAAGACGCACACACAAAAGTTCCCAAACTACAGCGACATAGGTACATACATATACCATTCCGCTCATTTAAAGCTATTGTCTGTGCTAGTACCTAGTATTGCGTTATATAAAATGACTCTTTCTGAAAACATGCACATCAGACATGAAAGTACGCTTTAATAAGGTGTAAAGTTGGGGTAAGCAAGGTGAATTAAGACCAGAGATAACGGAGAGAACAAATAATGTTGAGAAAATAAGGAGAATCTGTTGCTCTGCTGCTGCTATTCCTAGTGATGATGATGAAAAATAAAGTGAACATTTTGTAACACAGTTTGTAAGGTTGGTTGGGAAGATAACAACAACATAGGGAAGAATGAATGCTCATCATCACCGTCATCAAGATGACATTCATGTTTTTGTCGTTTCTCTCTTCTCACTCTTTTCTTTCGTCTACCAAGTTCCATTCAATTGGACTTCTTATCACCATGCAAGATTCATTATGTTATTATTATATATATGTATTATCGCATAAAAGAGAAGGAACTTTTTCATATGAAACGCTCTTTTTTTATAAACCCAGAGTAAGAGACATGTGTATTGTAACATTAAATTACTGTGCAATAATGCAGTGCTCCTTACTACTTCTGTGTCTTGTTCAAGTGTACATCTCCCAAAGGTCCACTTGTTCAGCAAGCAAGTATAGCGTAAGAGACATGTGTATTGTAACATTAAATTACTGTGCAATAATGCAGTGCTCCTTACTACTTCTGTGTCTTGTTCAAGTGTACATCTCCCAAAGGTCCACTTGTTCAGCAAGCAAGTACCTCGTCTGCCAGAGACTCTTTTTTACTCTTTTGATCTTTCTTCTTGATACGTTTATGTCTGAAAAAGTTGAAGGAGAAGAAGAAGAAGAAGAGAAAAAAAGAAATAAAAGGAGAGATTTTTTCTTATTATGCTTTCATACAAAAGAAGTACGTATCTTCCTTGACAATCCAGAATGGTCAAAAAGTTGAGAGGGAGACAGAGGCCCTTCTTTCTTCTTTCGTGACGAGACTCCCTTTTTTAAACAAGTAGTTAATTTAGCTCTGTCTTTGCCCTACGCAAACTTTGTTGGAGGTACGTACGTGTGTGTAGTTAAAAAACTGACATTGCCTCCGAACACAAAACGCTGGCAGTCCTATGTAGAAAAAAAGTAAAACGGTTTCAGACAGAACGGACAGCCATGAAGGTGACGTGCTATATGTTTGGTGGGCAATTGAAAAATATCTTGATGGAGGTGGTAGCTGTGGTGGTTTGGTGGTATGGTATGTTATTGTGACTTTGTTGTTCAAGTAAATTTCAGTATACCATCGCTTTTTTCTAAACGGGGCATTCTTCTCTTGGTGGTGGTGTTAGTGAGGTCGATCACACACACAAGCATATTTTTCCTGTTTTGCACCTACCGCTGACGCAGTCAGGAGAGTACATTTTGGTGGCGCAATGTTTCGATTGTGAGGGTGAGGTTGGGTCATTAAAAGAAAAATTTGTAATGCCCTATATGCACTCATTTCATTAAGATGACTGCTGCTTCTCCTTTTGCCTGTAGTGTGTTATTAGATAATGAAAACTTTTCATTATTTTATAATCTCATACCTAATCGGGTATGCGTAACAAATTGAAGTGGGGAGGGAAATGTGAATGATCTTCAGAAAAAAAACAGAAGAAAACAAATAGGATCATCAGCGTCAAGCCAAGTAAGAAACCAAGCCATTGCGGGTATAATTTTTTTGGACGTGTCTGTACCAAATTTACAAGATTTTCATCCACCAACCAAGATCTAGACGTACCTACCAACTTGTGCGTGTGGAAGAGCTATAGTATACACGCACGGATGCACGCGTAAAAAACAGAATGAGGAGGAAACGGCGGATTATGCGTGAAAGTTTCGTTGAAAATGCAATTCCTGAGAAAATTGTTTTTTTCTTGAAAAAAGAAAAGGTTGCGCCGTGCTGCCTTTTCCTCTATCAATTTAAAAACCCTATCAGGTTTGTATGGACATGGCTATCCATCAAAATCAATAAAGCTGCCAATAAATATGTGTAAGAACAATCAGTAATAAAAGATTCGTCGTGCTGCCTTTTCCTCTATCAATTTAAAAACCCTATCAGGTTTGTATGGACATGGCTATCCATCAAAATCAATAAAGCTGCCAATAAATATGTGTAAGAACAATCAGTAATAAAAGATATTTCTGTTGACGTTTACTACATAGACTGCATCACCATCACTGTCGCGAGGTCGTTACAACTTGTTATATATTGTTGCGGATGTAAATTTTAAATGCGGTTTGACCAGGATGTCCAACCGAATACATCATCGTCATTATCAACATGTTAAACGAAACTACTTGAGCAGCGTGGCAGTGGTGATGCCCTCCTCGTCAAAATCAAGTCAAATTGTAACAATGATGATGATGCATGGGCCACCCAGAAAAATCAACGGAACTTTTGGCGTGGCATATGTATAGCAAACTGAAGCAATAACAACATTACAAAAAATTGCTCCATTTCAAATACTCCTCTCCTTATACACTTTTTGAATCTTTGTTGTTTCATCATCATCTTTGTTGCCTTAAGGTGTGACAAAACACTCGAAAAGCTCTCCACTTGTCTGTATTCTTCGGTCTTTTGCTGGGGCTAACAGCCATCGAAAATTCATAATAAACTCAGGATGATTTATTTTTCCATCTAGTTATTATTGCCTTTTATACTGCAAAACTGACTGAAAGTTGAAGCAACAAGAGAGAATTCCCGTATTTATTAACAAGTCAACCATATCATTTTGCGAGTTTGCGACTGGTTTTTACTACCCTTGCTTTAATAAGCAGCCTATTATATAGTAAAACGAGTCAAGGAGAGCAGACCAACATCACTCCATCCATACGTACGTACGTGGGGAAACTCCTTAGAGTCATGTGTGCACTATTATTTAAGTCACTCGAAAAATAAGCAAATACACATGTACGTATTAATTTGCATTTTTGCGGTTTCAAGCAGCCAAACTAATGATGACGATCATGATGATGATGATGATGATGATGACGTTTTTCAGAATTTTGAGATTGAATCATGTTGATATACATAAAAACACACTTATAAATATACAATAACATAGTACCATAGATATATGTAATACACGCCGATGGAACTAAAGGACGGAGTAATCGTTGGAGGTGGTCTTTGCTCTTTCTTAGCTTTCTTACTCGCAATCTGATATAAGATGAAATTAGACAGGTGAGTGTACAACTTGTCATGTTTGTTTGTTATTGTGGCGGAGAGGAGGGAGGAGGTGGGTAACATGAGTCAGCGAAAAGTGTAGCAAAAATTATTTTCTGATTTTGTCGTAACTAGTTTTTTACAGTTAAGGGCGTATAGCCTGGATAACAGCATAAATACATGAAGTCGTAGTATACCAGTCTTATCAGTTCTAACAGCAGCAGCGGTTTGCTGCTTGTCAGTCAGCAAAAGGAAAATAAAAAAGTTGTGCAGATAATTTGATTGCTCTATCAATATGCACGCCTGTCCAAATTGTATGATAGATAGGGTCACCCAAATCCACTTTTTCTTGCCATGTTCTGGGAGAAGACATTCTGTGATTAGGTACGGTGGACTCTGATACTTTTTTTCTTTCGAAACTGATACGATATTCTAATTACATAATAATCATAAGAAACGGCTTCCTTCCCCTGTGCAAAAAGATGGTAATCACTTACATGTTAGTATGAAGTTCGTGTGTGTCCTCGTCCATGCCGTCGAATCACGTTCTGGTAATTAATTGGGGCATTACACCAAAAGGAGAATTGATGAGATTAAATGCTCTCTATAGGTAACTAGATGATGATGATGATGATGATGACGATGGTGACCATAAAGTTTCTACATTTGCATTGACTGGTGGTAAGTTAATCAAGTCAAAATAATTTGCATTTTGTTTGCACCAACGTGCCACGAATGGGGAAGTCCTTTTTTCAACTCTGTTGTTTCAGCTGAGAAGAGTTGAAATGCGAATGCAAATAAACTATAATGATATATTTCACGGTGGCATATATTGGCAGAGATAATTGGCCTCGTCGTCACAAGTAGCAGCATACCAGCACATAAAGTTGTTTAAACGAATTGCGTGATGTAGCAGCATATGCTCTTTATATCGTCAGCTCATAATCATCAGTAAAGTCATCATTACGTGCGGTAATGACGACGTTTTCAAATAAAATATTGTCCAATAATGCTCCTGTTGATCAGAATAATAATGAACTTGGTAGCTAACATGCCTATAGCTTACAACGGCCTGTGCACCATATTGTATTGCACTGTTCATTACAGGCGACCGCGACATACACACGTAAGAAGGTATATAGGTAGAGGTGATCACCAATCAGAACAAATAGGGATAAGGATCTTAATGAGTTATTTGATGAAGTAGAGGTACTACATAATGGCAGGGGAAACTTGTTAGAGGGCTATTGTTTATGTGTTTTTGCGAACATGTTGATATTTATTACGGCAAGAACATGTATACTACTACACGACCCACACGTCTGAGGATGAACGATGAACTAACTGTTCTTTATTTGGCTACTCCTGTAATTCATCATTGGCACGTCATAAAATATAATTTGGAATTGGTATGATGATAGATTATGGAGATATAAATGCGTACTAATAATTATAAAACTTTTACGAGTGTACGCACTCGTAAAAGAACGCAAAGTATATACGTAACTCTGTACATTTGTATTAATTACAGAATATCACACAACTTTTCTGAATTACGCAGGCAGACTGCTGCTGCTTTAATCGGGTTAAAAAATATTTGTGCCAATTAAAATTCAAAAGAGTTTATTCTTCCTTCAGATTCAACCTTGCTTTACAAAGTACTCGTTCCTTTTACTATTGCTGGCGAAACATTTATCGATTGATTTATTTGCAAGCAGTACGTGCAAATATACCGCCATCGTCGTAAAATTAAAATATATAGAGATGTAATCCTCGAAGACTATCTAGCATAAAAGTAGTTTCATTTCATTTCTTTGCTCTTGTCATGAGCAAGATGTTGTCAAACGAATATCCTCTTTTATGTCGATACGCAACAGGACGAAATCCGAAGAAGAGTAGATTTTATCCCATTATCGTTATCAAGTATCATCATCATTACAATGAAACGATAATATTTACTGAATCCATGCAATTAAAAGGAAATCACGAATAATGGCAAGACCTACGTGTAGAGAGTTGTAAACTTGAAATTTTCTGCAGCAGAATAGACTTGAAACTTGTATAAAAACTAAAAAATAATCGGGTTATATAAACTTGCTCAAGTTTCACTTAACCTTTACACATCGCTCATTATTTATCAATATCAATACCATTTTCCTAGACAGAGTCAAACTTTTCTTGAGTTTAGTCACATCCATCGCTTTTTATATCGTAAAATCGAAACCATTTTTAAAGAACGTCGTGTCATGAATTCCGACCAGGTTTGCAAAAGACTTTTTAGTCTCCTACCTAATCAAAGAAAATCATGATCATTATTACGCTGTAGCTCTGCCATACATGGCAAATGACAAGAGAAAATTACAGGTTTCCACGCACAAGAAAAGTAAATTGGGGGAAAAGGCAAAGACCCAAGTTTCAGTCACCATCTCATCATCATCTGTAGTAGTGGAATCAGCATCAAGCACGTCGTAACTTTTAACAATTTTTCCACTTTTAATGAATTGGCACTTGGCTATAACAACATGTAAAATTATTGATTAAGTTTTTCACCTCGTAAATTGAAAAGAATTATGTACTGGTGTACATGGACAGCTATACACCAGTCTACTTCCAAAATCCAGATGTGTTTGCGCTAAATTAGATCATTTCTATGCATTCTAAAAAAATTGATTGAATTTCAATTATTTACCAGAAAGCATCGTTAAGGCACCACTCGTCTGGATACGTACATCTACCACTTTTACTTGTCTTCATTTCATTTGCAAGTAATTTGTATGCAGGTTTCATACTCGCTTCTCATACGCACCTTACCAGTAATACCAGACGACTTGGAAGTATTTGTGCTTCGCACTGCCACTACCTAATAACACACCACACCTGACAAAATTAGTTTTATATGGAAATATCGCATTAAAATTATATACTAGTCGGCTCAAGTCAAAAGTCATATCTACATTCGTTTTCATTCATACACAACGCTAAGCATCTTCATCTCCAATGCTATCAGCAACAGCATTGCTCAATCCCTAACCTTGCTCATCTCGCATCCTTTTCAGTTGAAAGCGAACACTAATGAAAAATTTATAATGTATATCCTCCGGAATGGGTGTGCTATTAAAAAGTGACTGAACCGTTCTCCATTTTACTCTTACCTATACGTATGTATTGAACTTTTACCATTTATCAAATACACATTACACCAGGACCGTCCTAGCGTCATCATCCAGCATGCTAATATTTATGACCGATTTAAACTAAAGACAAAAGGCATATCATCATCTTCATCGTAGAGTCGTGAAGATTCTTGGTCTCGCAATTTATAATGAGTGGTTAAGTACGAAGCGTAAAGGAGTAGCAGCAACGAAAACAATCATAATGATAATTACAATAACTCGTCTTTTTAAGCATAGGCATATATGCGTAGGTACCTTCTTACTAGCTTACTACAACAAACACCATACAACGATGGTCAGTCTTTTTGAATGTTTTTTAGCTACCACTACTGATCCGGACTATCACATCAGCAAGCTGTGTCGTAATTTTTAAGAGTCTGCTTCTCTCAAACGTCAACTTTTTATGGTAAAATGTAAAATCGCTTGCCAAATGAGCCTAGCACCTTCTAAAACACAAAATGGCATTAGCAACTTGCCTCTTTTAGTTCACTTCTTCTTTTTTTATGTATTGTATTGATAACATGAAATTAGACGGCAAAAAGCGAAGGTGCCCGTGTCAGTTTCTGCAGCTTTTCAAACTGATCTTAGATCTTGAAGGTAAATTTATAGGTATTTTTTGCATATCTTGCAGTTCACTGCACCGTCTCTTTTTTTACTTGTACTTACTTGGCAAGCCAAACCGTCTCCTCGATAGACCAAATTATTATTAATATTATTATTATTATTATTATTATTATCATCATCGTAGTTGCTGCTTTACAACATGAATTACGTCTAAATCACGAAAAAAGTAAACCAGCACCGGGAGCAAAAACCATTTTAAAATGCCACTTGCAAAAATTATCGAGTAGCGATCAGAATTTTGCGGGTACCAAGGAAAGGAGTAAAGTACACACGCCGTCAACAGCAGCACAGTTTATTGTGAAGCATTAGTTGGAGCCGATAGGATCATATACCTTTTAACGGTGCTAGTGTGTACACAACAGCAAGTCAGCCCGCTACTAATACTGCGAACTGTGAATTAGTATATCTATTCATCTTACAAAACGGAAATTTCAAATATGCACCTTTACCTAATTAATGACTTGAATTACTCTTGAAGACTGCCCCTTTTCTACATGCCCACGTAAATAAAATGCGGAGGTTGGATACACCAACAAGGAAAGGAATGCATTTAGATGCAACATGGACTCTCTCCCCGTATTGATCTTATCCTGTAGTTCACTGCAACAGCAAAAGAAAGCTTTGCCAAGTTGTTTCACGTATTATTCCATTGCATCACGAACGAACATGTATGTTCCTTCATCCGTGAATGCTACAATCCCGCGATCCCATTTTTATCGGCATCCTTTTCCCCACTAAACAGATTAAATAATGATCGTCTTCAACCTCTCAATTCTTTTTCTCTTGTTCATTTTTGATAAAGATGGGATTCCGACAGTCACAAGTTGCGAGTTGCAACGCGATGGAGCAGGACATCATCATTGACATTTTATATGTCACACACATATAAAATGTCACTTACTATTAAGCCGTAATCCGAAATAATCATCTTGTTTTCGGCTTCTTTATCCCTTCCGAAAACACAAAACCATACTTTTCCTTTTTTTATCTAGTTCACCACCACCGCCTCCTTTGTACCCATTGCGAGCATCGTCACATAATAATCATTTTTTCGTTTTTTTGTCCTTGCAAAAAATGTTGCCTCGTCCATTGTTGGGTGACTGGCTACATCCACTATAATTCCACTCTAAATTATAGCATTAGGAATAAAATCCCATTATGTTTATGCTTCTTATTATGCTCCAGCTTTGCATTTTTATGTACCTTCTTATTACTTTGATTAGGGAGATAGTAGTGGACACAGGTCAGTATCAAAAGACAAGAATCTGCTTCAGTTAACAACAAATAATTTTAGGGATCGCGCTGCATACCTCCCTGTTTATCTTGTCGTTAAAGTACACGGGCAACGACATGAAAGTTGAAGTAATTACATAGCACATTCTTTAGCAATAATAAAAACAAAACTTGGAAAAAAATTACTGCACACTAATTTTTCTCTCAAGGCGAGTCTCGGTGAAATAATAGTAATGAGATGTTAGATCTGAGATAGTAGCAATTTATTAGAGTGCACTGATTAGCAGACGTGTCCATAAGAGCCTATCACACATGATCCTGACCACCATCTCACCGGGTAACCCCAAGTCATATTTTCCTACTATGTGTAATATTGTTGCTGTTAAAAGAGGTTGATGATGAAGGTGTGGTGGTTGCAAAATACGACAACAATAGTAGCAACAATCTCATAAAACGGAGCTAAAAAGTTGTCTAAAATTTGTTCCACCTTAAATTGTCCGAACTTGTTCTTGATATCCAATTCAGGGGAAAAACAATGATGCACACACTTTGGCAAAGAGAGTGGTCAACACGTAGCACACATGTAGTGTAGTCATGTGGTAATGTTAAATGAAGGTGAATCATCATTCACTAGAAATTGAACACGAATTGAAAAACGGGACTGTTCAACAGGGTTCATACATTATGCGATTCCCTATTTCACATCATATAGTAATGCCGTTGCTGTCCGTAGACATGGACAATGACTATTTAGTAACCAAAATTGATTGTGTGTTCCTTTCTATTTTTCATTATTTGCTATCACGTCATTACAAATGGTATTCAAAGGTTTTTTCTTCGAAAAAAGTTATTGAATGCACACAGCACCTATCCGTGTTTGTAGGTATCTGAGAGTGTAAGAAAAGCATAGATGAAAAGACTCATCCATGTCCACTTCCCCCATTGTCTGCAACATTGCACGATTTTTCTCATTCATGAAAATATCTTACACACACACTATACACGCATACCTAACAAAAACAAACACAACAAAAGAGTATTTCTCTCCGTCTCCTCATGTCTGAAATGGACGAACGTGAGTAAAAAATGCACATGCACATTGTGCACGTAGAAAATTTACGTCTCCCGTAATATAACTTCCATATTAGTAAAGATACCTATGTTTGTCCGCCCGGTTAATATATTTTTACTCTGATACAACCTAAGTCTGCTTACTACTGTTCTCTCTGCCTTTTTTGGAGCCCAAGTCATGAATAAGTAATAAAGAAGAATGGGAAAATGTGACAATTCACATGAAATAATGTATGAGTAGTACATGTAACAACAACACTTACATTGTATTATATCAACAAATAAACGGGAGCAAGCATGCATGAAAAAATCATCTCTCTCTCTCCTTTTATCATCCGCCTGCTTGTTAGTTTTGTAGCTACTTGAAAATTATTTATGAATCTTATGCCACGAAAAAATGGTGTACCCCCGGAAGATTGTGCATAATAATAAGCCATGGGATGAATATATGCATTGCCTTTGCCTACATACGCCAGCGCCTTTAAATAATACTCTTTCTCTAACTGCATGTCGTGTTACTCGTGTTAGTGTCCATCCGCCACCACCGGTGTACAGACAAAAATAAATAAATAATAACAACAAAAGCACATGTTTAGTTACTTTACATACCTATATGTACTTCACTTGATAAATGCAGACGAGATCCTGCTTCCTATTCAAATAACAACAGTCATTAAGCACAATTACCGCTATTATCAGTTAAATACAACTTGTTGTGTGTGGACCATGTAGCCACTACTTAAGTCAGTCTTTTAATAGAAATTTTCTGCTAAAGTGTGCATACTTGTGTACTTATGTAACCAACCAAACGTGTCAACTCTTACAACAAAACAACCATATGCCGTTTGCTCAGCACAAAAAGGACACAGACAGACAGAACGCACATTATATAGGCTTTGAGTTGAATGATGCATTTTTCTATTAGTCGTCGTTTGTACCTACATCACACATAAACACATTAGAGGTGTAAAAACGACGATGTAATAGATTGATGAATTGTTTGTACCTGTCGTATTCTCTATTTGAAAGGAAGATGGATGATGGAAGTGAGCATTTTTTTCCTCTCATATTCAAGTAGAAGTAGCAGTACCGGTAGTGGTACTGGAATAACAAATGTTCTTGTAGTCTATTCACCATAAGGATTTGTTACGACGGGTGTGGTGGTGTGTTGAATTTGGTAAAAATAGCTGTTGTTTACTAGCAGAAAAAGATCGGTTCACCTATTACGCACAGTAGACGGGAAGAAATAATAAAAGATGGGAACATCTAAACACAGTGTGTATAACGTTGATTTAAACAATAGTATACAGAGACTACTGGGCTATCCAACTAAAAGAGAGGGAGAAAAATTAACAATTGCATTCTTCATGTTTAAGATATGCTGTTAACAGGATTTTAAAAAGAGTACGCTTCATAACCACTTTTCTAAGTGGTTTTACAGTATTAATTTATTTTTGAATCTTAAAGTGTCATTTTATAGACCTAGTTAGCAGCTTTCTGTAAAACGTAAGGTAGGTTACTTCGATATTATGTAGCAATAAAGGAAAAAGGAAGCGAATGGGCTCACTTCCACGATGTGTTACATTCGTCGTACTAATTACACTCGATTTTTGATTGAATTCGTACACAAGTATTCTACCTGTTACACTTTGACATTAAATAAATAAATGTAACAATTATTTATTTCTTCTAACGCAGCGCAGCCGTATACCTACATAAAGTTTTATAATGACCATATATTTTATTTTATCATCTACCGATCTCTCAAAATTTCGCCAAGAATGCAGTTAACATGACAGTGATAATTACGTTTGTAGCCTATTTACATACAATATTCTGTTCTTTCTAATCGGTACAACTGACAACTACCCAAACGCTTATCTAACTCTCTCCCGTTGCATCATGCTTCCATCCCGTCCTTCAACATCATCATCCTCGCTCCTCACCCCAGTCGCCATCAACATCCCAACGTCAACTCGTTTTCATTCAACCTGCTACCAACAACAATAATAATAAAAATTGGCTAATAAACTGGTTCATCTTATTTTTTAATATAATTATCTTTTCATTTCTATTTATCTTGTGTATATAAACCTCCCCGTAAATACGCATGACTTCTACATATTTTTTGTTGCTTATCTTGCATGTTTCTGTCTATGTCTACCCGATCTCGTTTCTTTGCAGAACCATCTCAATTTAAAGATTGTATTTTAAGCTGCATACCTACAAAGCTTCGTCCCATTTTTTCCTCTCCCCCGAAAATATTTTTAATTCTTTTAATTCAGCAAATTCACTGCTCCCTTCTCCATCAGTTTCACCCTACCCTCAAACGTCAGCCATCATCATCCATTTTCCCAACGTGTCATGCTGCTAACAGATTGCACTTAAAATAGTTAATACGAACTAAATAAATGCAGCTTCTGCTCATCTTCCCTCCTTTGCGAATCCCCAGTCACTTCTCACTTCTCAGGGTAACATACACCAAGAATTTCACTGGTCGGTTCGGTTTTTTGTCATCTTCTTCTCCTGCTGAACACTACAACTGCTGCTGTCTACTTAACCCTTCTTTATGTTCAACCAGAGATGTAACAAAATAACAGCACACACACACTATATGCATCCCTTTATCAAATCATGCAACACTGTTGCTGCTGCTCATTTAATGATGATAAATGCACCGCATTTTCTGCTGTATACCCTATATCAACAAAGATGAGAAAAGGAGACGTTTTTCTTTTCTCCTTTTGTTTTTGCTTCCTCGAACATATCTTCATGATCATCGTCACTCTTGCATATATCATGTTATATATGTTCAGAGTAATTTAAGAAAGTTACATGTACATCTACCTACACACGTTATCGTTCCTGCCTACAGAGAAAAGGATAAAGCAAAACATGTTGTTCAGCGATAAAAACTGTAGCCTACAGCGGTTAAATTCACCATTACCACTTTAAGCCGTCAAATGTTTCAACTTTACAGCGGAAAGCTTGCGTGAGTAATATTACTGGCAAAATAAAAAAACGCTAAGTCAATTCAACACGGTACTGTGTGTCGTCTTCAATGCAACATGGAATAATATTCTAATGTGTGTGCCTTAAGACTTGTTCCTCTTATTACTTATTTTGCTACTGATTATCTCCCTTGTCTTTTATGATCAAATAGTCGTTGCGGTCCAATGGATTCAACGTCCATGTTCAACATGAAAACGAAATATAGGCAAATAATGTGTGTATATGTCGGTAGTAATAATAAATAAATGAGTAAAGCAGCATAAAATAAATGAAGATGTGTCAAAAAGTCACTCTCAGAAGGGAGAATCCGGGAACATTTAAACAAGCAGAGCAACTAAATTACTCGTTCATTTTGAAATTACAAACAGAGCTTCTTCGCATCATCGGACCGGACAACTACACGACATGTACTTCATCACAATTTTTTGCCGTTTTACAATATTTCGCTTTCTGTCTGAGACTGATTATTATGTTACAAGTAATAAAAATTGTTGGTGGAAAATAAAAGATTCCACTGGTTTTTCTCGAGAGATTTTTGATGCTGGTGGCAAAGCAAGTGTAGAGTGTTTCCCCGTTGTTAAATGCACCACCACTCAATTTTATATCCATTTTTTCTCCGATTCAACCCAAATAATCGAGCGGTCAAACAAGAGCAAAAACGAGGTAAATATGTCCTAATAAAATCATTCAATAATACGGTGCAAGGTTCAGAGTGTAATAAAACTTGCATCGCAATAATGACCAGAAGAGAGTTGAGAACAAAAGCAACAAGTGAAATAATAAAAGTAATGACCATACATGGTCAATTTTACACGCTGAATCGATCATTTGATTCATCTTTATTGCCAGTACATTTTTCGATTACGACTACGAATATTATCTCACAAGAAAGAGGGAGAGAGCGAGAGGGAGAAAGGGAGAAAGAATGAAAAAACAAACAGAGAGAAGTTATGCAATGCACGTTGTTGGCCATAATAAAGAGAAAAATATTTTTGCCTGAAAACCATGAAAAGTCATAAAAGGACGCTGAGAAAATGGGCGATAAAGATGGCTATCGTTTACACGTATAGCTTCCAAGTTATGCCATGTTTACACTGGAGGAAAAATGTGATTCTAACAACAGGTTGCAGAAGCAAAATTTTGAAAAGGTTGCTCCATTTATCATAGGAAAGAATCAATACGTCATAAGTTGTTGATTTTGCTTATAATTTATTATTTGTTTTTTAAAACAATGCCGTGGTAAATGTAAGTGCACGTTTTGCTAATATAAAGTATGTTGGCTTTACAACACACTATAAGTGCAGAAGTGTATATTATCACTATAATTTCATTTTTCAGAGAAAATATATAATGTAACGAGGTAAATTAATACATTTATCCGTCATCATCTCATCATTACTATCACCACAACTTCTGAATGATCCGACAATGCGTGTACGACAAATATGTACGTATATTGAGCCCATGTGTCGGTTTAAACCAAGATGGTTTAAACGGTACTCCCTGTCAGATAATCATCGCTGTCATGCGATATGCTTTCATTGTATCCTTCTTCACATAAAAAGATTCGTAGAAATGGTGTACCTTTTTCTTCGGCAGGTATCTGGTTAGCTAATCATTTTGTACATATACAATATATATTTTACAGGGTAAACCACGCAAAATCCCCATTTTTTATTACGTGTTTTATATTTGTAATCTGCAACTGCACACCAGCAACAACCAGTCTAACTGTATGTGTGGAACCAAATTGTAGTGCACACTGAAAACATCACAAATCGCCACAATGGCCATCGCCGTTGCTGCTAATAATAATGAGAACGAAATGTAACCTCGACAAGTAGAACCATAATAATAATGAGATGTGGTGAAAAACAACGGCAAAATAGACGATTAAATCAACAATTTCGACTATAACCGACAGCAAAACACGAAAAAAGCTAATTTAATAATATATATAGGTGTATATAGGTATTCAGACATGTGCTGCGTACTATCGTCTCTATCTGTTACAAAAAACGCTCATTTGTTAGGTAACTGAATCTCTCTTTGAAGATACAATAACGAGAACAAGCAATCCGGGCACAGCCGCTTTATCATCTTCAATCTGCATCTTTTTTGCCACAAAATGGATTTACGCATGAAAAGAAGACAAATCAACAAAACAACAATGAAGACTAAAAGCAAGACGGATTGTGCAAATAAAGAGGCTTGTTGAGGATGTAATATTATATTATACCTCATAACAATGTCAACAAAAAGCCAATAAGGAAGCTCTCTCCATCTCGCTCTCTTTCCCCTTCTAGCTTTACATTCAGCCACCAAAAACAAAACGGAACCGCGTCTTTCAAGAAGGATATTACCTTACCTGAGCTACAGTTTTCGACTTGAAATTGCAATAAAATAATGAATGCATGAAACAGAAACCAACTAAACGTTAGCTTTTTTCGAAACTGTTAAATGGTGGAGATAAAAAGGGTTTTAGTGAAAAACCAGAAAACCGTTTCTTTTCTAGAACCTATCTAGTTCATTCAACAAACTCGCTGTTTCGAGATTGGGTTAGAATTCCTTTGGTGTCTGTTTTGTGATTATCAAGAATCACGAAAAACACGAGGCGGTTTTTCGCTCGTTGACGGTAACCAAAATCCTAATATCCCGTAAAAGTAATTTCAAGTAACAGATATGATATACAAAAAAATGCTTACGTACGGAGGGCAGACGGTTTTTCTCGTTTATTGCTTTTTTACGTTTTGTAATTCTAATGAGGAGTTTTAGTAACTTTAAAAACTTCCATGTTTGCCAGTGAAACGCAGCGATAAGACGAGAGCAAAATATGAAGAAAATGTAGAGATGGAAGATGTAGAATGAGATGGTATCTCACTTCAAAATTTTTAATCATCCTCATGCTCAGCCTCGAATCTAACAAACTATAAACTGCCAAAGTTCATATCACATTTCACTGCTTTGCTTATGGAAGATATGAGACCCTATAAAGAAAAGTAGACGTAGAGTTGATCTGATTGCTGTTGTAGCGTGAGGAGATGGAGCAGGAGAAGGACGGCATATTTTGGATAGTGGTGGAAGAAAAGGATTAAAAAGATACACACATGTTTGATGATGATGATGATGATGATGATGAAGACGATGGGGATGATATGAAGTCAATCCAGTTTTCGGGGACAGATGTAGATGGATGGCTAATAAATGCCCAGGTATAAAATGCTATTATTGCTATTATTGTTGTTGTTACGATAGATGAACTGGCATATTACAGCAGCATTACTTATCAGCATCATCATCATCCTCTCAGAGAGATATATAGAGAAAGACACAAAGTAAAAAGCTGTATACTTACCACCAGCGATTGATTATATATTGACTTGAACATCACCAGCCACAACCGCGCACGACGATGTATACACAAAAACCTGTATAAAATCCCCCACTACACACAGTTGACTACATATAAGTAACAGCCAAAAGAGAATGATTTTTGCATTTTAGTAAAAACTGGACTGGCTCGATTGATTTATACAAGATTTATTTAATACATTGTACAGAACAATAGCAAGAGCATTGCTTGTGGTCTTGTTTCTTGTTGTTCGCCTTCTATTATAACGTAAAGCCATATATACACTTAATATGGTTTTTGTGGCCAGAGTGAGATGAAGAGGGAAGACCAAAGTCACATTTGCGATCTGTACAGTATTAATCCTCTGTTTGTACCGAAATAATAACAACTGCGAAAAAAATTAATGATAAGTTTACGTTAAGAAGACTGGTGTGGTGCTGGGGTGGTGGTGGCAATAGTAGTAGCAAAAGCAGTAGTGGTAATAGCATTGCTGTATATTTTACACACAAAAGAATCAAAAGGTCATTGACCTTTTTTGCTGCCTAATCCTCTTTTTCAGTTTTCTCTCGGTGATTCAACAAAAGGATTCGGCTCATTGATGAATTGAGAGTGAGGCTTGATTTATGTCAGTGATAATTTGAGAAAAAGAACGTAAAATACACAGACAATTTCGTAAAATTGTGTCTTGGGGCATCGATAAACGGCACAGAAATTAATGTTTACTGTCAATCCGATCCGAAAATGAGGCAACATTTAAAGACGACAGGGACAGCAACACAGTAGAGAGCACTGCGAGCATTAAAAGGAGAAAAAAAGGAATGATGATGATCGCAAGATATTCATATTTCATTTGTAGCGCAAGTGTCCGTAAAATGCAATTGATAAGCGATCACAAAGTGGATAAAGTTGAATAAACATTTTTCAATGTGATTTTTATTGCTTAACCATCTAGTTAAAATGTTACATATTACACTCTCCATTTCATATATATCTTGCGTATGGCTCCTCTTATGCCGCAATCCAATTCGCCGCATTGTTGGACCTTGTCGTTATGCCGAGTTAATAACAGGTACTGGTAGGTATAATGATATGTATAGGTGCAACTAGAGCAAAAACAAAATACATGACATCAGGCAAATCATGATCACGATCATGGTCATCACATGTCGTTTTATAATATTACGATTATCATCATGCAATTCCATCTGCTCTGTGTGGCTGCGCAGCTTACTAGGTACGTACGTACCGGCATTATTGTTGACTTTGTCGCTCGACTGCTGGCGATGCTGGGCTGTATTGTTTTTCGAGCAAACATCCAGTTAACCTTATAACCCTTTCAATACAACTTTTGCTCTTGTTTGGTGGGTTATTATTATCAGCTCGCCAGTAGTACCACGAAAAATATTACCTGTACATTTTTATGCAGTAGGTGAACTTGAATTTAAATAATGTAGAGTGTAAGATCGTTCATCTTGCTGGAGGGGCTAGATATTGCTAAAAATGAGCATCAGCTTCACATGGACAGCTGTAGGTATCTCTATTGTATGAAGAAAACAGCAGCAGCAGTGGTCTTTTAATGGTCGGTAGGTAATGCTATTATTTACGGCCATTTCGATGGACAAACGGACATGCAACTAATACTATAATAATATTTTACTTTTTATTATATTTTAATGATAATGAATAGATGAGCTCACCACCACTACGTACCACCACCAAGCCATACCCATTTTATAACCGCCAGACATTTTAGGTAAAAAGTAAAGCGCATTTCAGACAGACAATGATAGTAATTTGCGCACACTTTGCAAGCAGAGAAGAGAAATATAATTGTTTTGTCGGAGAAGTAAGGAATTTAGTTTGCTTTTCGGTGCTGGTCTGCACTGCAGTGGTTCTTGGAACCAGCTCGAGTTTTTGAATATTACGTTTCACTCGTCCAATTTGGAATGATTGGTGAAACTAATAATTTGTATTTTTTATGGAAACTGAGCTCTAAACCTGTCTTGTTTTCTCTCTGTGCCCACGAATAATTACGACAAAAATATGTATTTGTATGCTTGCATGCGAATCTGCTAACCTCAAGAAATGAAACTTGGCTGATGAATTGACAAGACTGTACCACACATCATTTCATGTTTTTCATTTTTTTAAAATAAAAGCGTTCATGTCACGTAATACTGGCAAGCAAAATGCATTATATTTTCCCTTTTTATTTGGAAGGGATTTCAAGGACATTTCTTGAAAAATACTTGAAGTAATGGACATCCACTTCATAAATAAGGGAAAATGGAGGTGATTTTAACCTCTTCATACGCTGCCACAATACGGCGCACTTTTACTGTCCTGTCTGTCGTTAAAACACCACAGATAAAGAACAGAAACGTAACAACTGTAAAAATACTCCCCCGTTCTCATTGCCAGCGCAGCGGTAGCAAGAGGATGTCACGAGAAAATGGACACAAGTGCACTAAAAAGCTGCTGGTTGCTTACACTAGAGTAAGATGAGAGATAATATTCGTTTATAACGTTTTGACAATAGGAGACAGGCACATACATAAATAAGTGATATCTTTCAATGATGACGAGAACGACGATACTTTTTGCCTACTTTTCTCTTCAATATCACATTGTTTAGTACTATTATTTTTTGTAACCATCCATCCAGCAAACAATAGCAACTTGAATGAAAATAGTCTCCCTGTCTATCCATCCATCCATTCACTATTGAATTGCATTTTATTTCTAGAAACTTTTCTATTTACAAACTACACAATACATAAAAGACAGCAACGTGCTACACTACTATTATAACTTTATAGGCACAGAGGGCTATTTCAAATAAAAGTGCAATATCTTTAAAAGGCTCTATTTCACATTATCTGTCGTCTGTCTCCTCCGTACAACATTCTGTCTACTTTTACTTTTTCTCTTTACAAAACAATTCCAACTTCACGAGACAATAGCCTGAAATACGTCTTGTAGTGCAATGGGATATTAACAAAAAAAACCATATACACAAAATGACAAGGTAATATACCTACATACTTTCAAGAATATTGACAGTATTTCCTTCTATGTTCTTCCGGTTCCTCTGTTCCCTGTGAAAAGTAAATAGAGTGAAAGTGAACATCTATGTATGTAGGTATACAATGCACATAGGTATTCCTCTTTTGTGTATGTAACAACCTGTACAATATATATTATATAACGGAGTATTCCTATTCTTGTCTATTTCTCAATTTATCTGGAAATAATACGACATTTATCTGGTCCTCCTGCGTTTCCACTGTCTACCTATACACAAAAAAAGTGAGGAACCCGCTTTACAGCAGCATTAACAGCACACCACGGGATAGAAAAAAGAAAACGAGTACTGGTTTGAATGACTAAGACGATGATGATGATGATCGTCGTCATGATGTGCAAGCATGCATGCATATGAAGCCTATATACTGCCGAGGGGCAGAGAAGAAAAAAAAACTTTTATTTCTTTCTTCTTCCAAAGAAGTAAAGAGGAAGAGGAAGAAAGGAAAAAGAGACACGACATGAGCTTTTTTCTGTACAACTACAAGCAAATCTCGTGTTTTATGCATGAAGACCTTTTCCTCACGGCGGCGGTAGCAGTGCTAGTAGAGTAGAGTAAAGGAGAAAGTTGGTTTGAGTGTTATTGGATATGGTTACATTTTGGCTCATTGTCTATCTTCTAGGACAATACCAAGTGTGCAGTATCGACACTGGCGGGAGGAAGCAACGTATTATCATGCCACGTAAAGCCACAAGCAAGACAGAAAGACGTGCACAAAAAAGGAGCCTAGAGATAGAATGGCAGCCAGAGTCTCTATTTTATTGTGTCCGCTGTTTTGAATTGAATGTTTCCTAATGCGCTTCCATTCACTCCGAATATCCGGACACTACCACACGGACTGACTGAGATATCAAGAAAATGGACTGCTCAACTATAACTATCTACTCAGCCATCCATATGGAATGGAATCGAAATAAAAAAAGACTAGAAAAGAGGAAGAAGAACACTCCCTGGAGAACATTTTACTGAAGACATTTCGCTTCCTGTTTCTCTTTTTTAGAGACGAAAGGAATGGAAAAAGGACGAAAAAATGAACGGTTTTTGGTCAATTGAGCTGTGTGTGTATTTTGTTGGCATGTCTCGTCGTGTATTTCGTCCTGACATTTTACTTGGCGATGATGAAGATTATAGAGTAACGCAGTTTTTGGCCAGAGAAAATGAATGAATTATTCCGCTTGAGATTCAATAATGCCAACCACATCATCATTATCATTACAGCTATACCTTCATTATCATCATCATCAACGAAAGGATCGGCTTTTGAATTTTTCTTACAGGAATTTATTGAATCATGACGGGAAACTTTTGCTGGTGGAAGAAGCATAGGAAAAAGGAAGGAGAAAGAGATAAAATGATGTAATGCT
>JAHZNE010000335.1:0-27288 GCA_027744055.1 Callyntrura sp. NNG-2020 | reverse complement strand
ACAATAACACTTGAACAATAAAAATCATCATTTCTTCGCAAAATGCCAGCATGGTCATCTTTCCTGTGGTGTGTGACGTGCTGCTAAGTTGGTTGCGAGTTGCGACGTTTCATATTTTTGAGCGAGCTGTTGTGTTGTGTGTGATGTTGATTGTTGACTCTTTAATTGTGAATCTAAAAAAATTATTGTTTCGGTATAAATTGCAAGAAAGTGGGCAAAGGGTAACAGAAGGTGAATGAAAAAGAACAAAGCACACACAAGATGCCAGGGTCTTTTGTTGATATGCCTATAATATACCCAGGTGGATTCTCATTTTATAAGGTTGATCTAAACATAAACAGAAGTCAGGAGGAGGAAAAACCTGAAATGTAGGTTGTGCGAAGCTGGTGAAATATGTGGCTTTTTATCGGTGAATTTCTTTCGGGTCTTTTAACAACAAATTGGATATTAACTTGTTTTGCAATAAAAAAGACGTTGATTTTAAAAGATTTTCAGGCAAACCACCACAACGTTTTTATGAATGAAAAGGTAGGGCGAATTCTATAAGTAGGTGTCGCTATAAAAAAAGAAGTAATAATGTCATCGTAAAAGAAAAATTACAACCATAGCCATTTCATTTGGTCCCAGCTAATTGCGCAGAATGCAAAAAGGTTAATTAATCTGCCAACAAGGAGAGTTCACTCTGATTTCGTATGCCAGACGTGCTTGATGCGGTGTGCACCGAATTGTATGGCAAAATTGAATTTTAAAAATGAAGATAGTTGGTACGGACCATTCCGTAGAATTATTATAACACAAAGTTTTATGAGGTCACTTACGAAATTTTCAGACAAGTCTGCATCACTAAGATTATAGACCCGGTTCCGAGCTCCAAAAAATAAACTGCGATCCTGTTGACCAAGCAGTGTCAAATGGTCATCTTTGTGTCCCTCAAACGTTCCAATTACACTTAATTGATCTGCAAAATAAAAAAAACAATTGTATTATTTTTCTGTAGTGAATGCTTCACATAGAATACCATTTATTTGCAAGAAACTGCGAAGTAACTTCACGTTAAAACGGTATCATGAAAAGCAGTAAACGCAAAATCCCAAAGAGATGATTGGCTCAGAATGAATTTAAAAGTTCCATATTTAGTGCAAGGAGCAGTGCAATTTTAAGCATTTTTTGATGGACAACATTGTCATCCGTCAACATTCCATGTGCCACTTTGTAAAAAAATTCGGCTGGGCTAATAACAGTGTAAAGCAGTCAACTCGATAGATCATCCACTCTCCTCTCCTACTATGTTATTACCACTACGATTCCACCTGCGACAATATTTAGGTACCTGCCCTGCACTAAAGCTCCATTATAACCTTCATCACTACCACCATACCAACTACCCCCTTCTATCGTACCTGACTACTGACAAGTGCACTACCGCTATTACCAACGATAAATTTTATCGGTTACGACGATTTAAAACTCTCAACAAAACGATTTACATAACTAGTTCAACCTGTATATTACATAGATACCTAGACACTTTTCATAGTTTATGTCTTCCCACCTGAAAAAAAAAGTTACCAGAAAAGTTTTGTTACAAAAATATTTTGCCATGTTATTACCCCTTCAGTGCAGCTACTCACAAATCAGCGAGATGGGCTCTTCTTAACAGCGACTAATACGCAAAGATTTTGCGCAGTATCTCTTTCTCTACACCCCATCATCATCATCATCATCATCGTCATCGTCTACTCCCTACAAAATACAACTTTGCAAGAAAAGTGTGAAAAAACCAGCCAAACCTTCAACCTACAACTTTTACAGTTTTTTAAATCGCATATCTCTTGCGTCACATATAGTCACTTACTACATGCAGTTCGATTTATGGTGATGATCACGTTGAAAGAAAGAGAGCCAATGTCTGTGTAAAATGTGAGTGTGGAGCAGCAGCAGCAACAGCGGTTCAAACGAAAGGGCTGATGTGCATCATTTTTGCATTTTTCTACACAAGCTGCATGGACGTGTAGGTATTAGAGGTAATAGAGGTAGAGGTAGAGAAGTACTACAGAAGTTTGCATAGTGCTTTAATCTAAAATGTCATTACCATTTTCGTGTCATTAATTTCAGTTTACGAATCTGGGTTAAAACACAAAACACACCAATTACCATTTGTAAATAAGAAAAATAATAATGATAAAATGTGTTCTTCAAAAGATGCACTCCTCAATTTGCGTTTCACTTAAATAAAGCAAAGTAGCAGCAGTAGCAGAACCAACTCCCGAACAAGAAAGTAAATAAAAATTAATGAAATTTGAAACTGACCAACCGCCAACCTTCAGTGCTTTCCTTCTGTTTAAACATTTGCATATGTGAAAGAGAAAGAAAAAAGTTTTTTTCAACTTTGCACAAGCAATTAAAATGTAATTTAGGGAGTTGCTCGCTAATCTTAATGATTAAGCATAAAAATAAAATGTACAAAATAAATATCATCATTCATTGCTCGTGTTTATTATTATTTATTTTTTTTTACAAAAGACTGAATGAGTTTCTGTGTTCGTCTTCCCGTCGCAACGTACATTAATTTTTTGTCTTTGAGTCTCCTGATCCGCCGAACAAGAGATAAATGAGTTTAATTAATCATGATGACAAACGGCTACTTTTCAAAATCCGCCGCTAACACAACCAACTCATTCTAAATACTCTGCTTTGCTCTATCGCCTCTCTGCTCCGCTTAGAAAAGCAGAAGCAGCCAAGTATTTTGAGCGTAATCAAAAGCAAACATTAACGAACTTGAAATAGGCTTGTCAGTTGCGATGTAATTGACAGTCTCGCCTGTTTCTACCTTCTTTGTCCGTCATCATCATCACCATCACCATCTCACCGTGCTTGTCCTCATATAGTCATTTGTATTTACCATTTGTATTAAGTAGCCAGCCACATAGTATTTCAGTCTTAATTACACTCTGGTCTCCACTTGCCTTTGTGGCAATTTTCTTTTTGGACCTGGCTGATGACGATGACGATTGGGCCCCTAACCAAAAATAGCTTGTGCCATTAATATTGATTGTTGTGATGATGATTGAATGGCGAGTGAAGATGAAGAAGGCCAACAAATTATTTATTCCCTTTTCAAGTGTCGTTGTTGGCATTTCAAACTCCTCCGAGAGATGTTTCTACTTTTTCACTTCCAATGTATTATTATTCATTGAGTATTTATTTACAGCCAAAAACAGTTACCCGCCGACAGTTAACACGGCACAACATATAATTGCAGTATAGAGAGAGAAGCTCGTTTATTTCATAAGCAGTAGCAGCGGTAGAGTCTAGAGTGGTATGGTAATCCACTTCACTCTTATAATCACTAGTTAGTTCCTCTCTGGCTTCATCATCATCATCATCATCATCTCATCGTGTTGTACTTTTACCCTGACACAGAGAGTCATTCACTTGGAATAACAAGATTAATCTTTTTTCATGAGGATCATCATCATCGTCGTCATCATCATCAATTGCCTCTGCTTCTTTCCCCAATTTTTACCGTTAATGCAAATACCTGCAAAAAATGAAACATGTCATCCTACAACATCTCTCTAATACCAAGACTGCTACCACACATTACTTACTCTGTACTCCCCGGCTAATGTATTGACTGTAGTAATGAATGTAAATATATTATCGATAATAAATTGTCTTCTCTCCTGATTTTCATGACTCATTTACTGCTCGCTCGGTCGATCGTTCACAACAATGCCGTGTTTATACACGGAGAGTATCAACCGACCAAGCGAAAAGAAAATAGAGGTAGCGAACAGTTCTGAAAGCGTATTTATTTTATTGTCATTTGTCCGTGTCCGTGACTGTGACGCCATCATCTTTCATGCATGTATAATATAATGCAATGTGTGTGAGAGAGAGAGAGAGCGGAGAGAGAGAAACATTTCTTTTTACAACTCATTTAAAAACCTTATTTTCTTAATGTGTAAATGTACAGTTTCTTCTGTCTCTTTGTCTGTGCAGAGAGTGATGGATATTCAGGTCTTGGCCATTCCATTTGGTGAACCCATAAAAAAGCGGACTTTTGTCGGACTTGTCGTTTTAAAAACCACCCAACATCACCACGACTTCTCAGCTAAGTAGCCACTTCATTTGGCAATTATTAGACCATTTGTAAGAAATTACAAATACTGTACGGATTGCATAAGTTTATTTAAAAAACAATAATAACGATAATGAGGCAGAGAGGCATTTACTTTCAAACCAGACTAGAGGAATATTACCTTTTTGGCAATTATTGTACCCCCACCACCACTCCTGCTAGCAAATAAAACAACACTTTGATTCAACTTCGTCGTCCTCACCTCCATTTACATTATTTTACATGAGCGTTTTCCTCTTGTCTCGCTCTCACACGCAATAGCTTTATTGCGAGTAAAATTGGACGTTAAAGAGAAGAACAGTAAAAACAGAAGCCTCGCATCTTATTCAGTATCATCATGTCTCGTTGTCGTCCTATTCTTTCCTCCGTTTCTCGAATTTCTTGTGACGAGACAACTAAAGAAAATTGTTTCAAGAGGAAAATCGTGGTATTATTACATCCCATGAGAGACCTCTCTTCTGCCGTAATTTCTCTGAAGAAATAAAAAGAATTTCTTAAACTGTGTGAGTAACAAGATTTTTATACGTAAAATTCGTGACTTGCGTTGGGAAAGAAAGACGGAGTTTTACCGTCCAATAAAGCCTCTCTCTATACACCTTTAGGTATGGCTGACGCTTTTTGTTCAAGGTAAACTTTGCCAAGTTGACGGTTATATAACAAAACTTACTCTGAATATTATGAGTGCGGTTGGTTTTGTTACACGGCAGCTGTCTGCCCATTTATCCAAAAGTGTCTACATATTGGCGATTTGTTTGAAATGTCGAATTAGCAAAAAACCCACCAGTAGTAAAAAGGCATATAAGCACGCATGATAGTGTATTAGGTTTACTAATGTTAGAGCTATTAGGCTACAAGTGTTTCAGTTCTCATCGCACACACACACACACACAGGAGAAAAATGGGAAGACGAAACCTTGAAGCACGAAGTCTTCTGTAATAGTAACAGGCGACGGTTGTTCAAATGCAATTTACAATCTTATCTGCTATCTCCGTGGTGGTGGTGGTACATGAAAAAACTGTACACACCACGATAGCAGCAGCAGTAGTAGTGGCAGAACACACCATTGCCACAATTCCACCAACTCCATTTTCATTGTTACGGGTGTCGGTGCAGCGCAGAGCACCAGTTGTCGTGCGCAGCCAGTCTATTTTTTGTTTCTTGATACTATTTTTTTTTCAAAAACGTCAATAGTCAATAAATGCAGTTACTAGAACGCATTACAAATAACTCAACATGAAAAAAAGACGGGAGAACAGGGGACGTTAACGATGACGATGGTTCGGTGAGTGACTAACAATTGGAGTGCAAATTGGCTCCAATTTGTTGTGTACACGAAGGAAAAAGCACAGACATTTTAGTCTCTCTCTCCCTCTCTCTCTTTCCGCCTGGTCTGCTGTTACTCTTTGATCATTTTGTCGTGAGGATAAAAAAATGTATGTATATTGCAGTGTGACTTGACCATTACCGCAATTTACAAATTAGTTTATCTATCCTTGGCGTGGCGTGGTGTTGCGGTTCCCGTTGCGCTCTTGTTGCGGCCTGTTGTACAATATGTGTTTTTATGGCGGTACATTTTTATCAAGGATAAGTACGTACATATTATGTATCTACATGCATAGCCAAGTGTAATATTGTCATTTTTGGATTGGGCAAGCAATTTAGCGGACTCACAGCGTCTGAATAGGAGATGACCGTTATACTCTTTACTATCGTATCATTCGTGATGACAGGAGTGCTGCTAGAAAATCATGACTGCGAGTTTGTCTACGCGAGGACAGGGGATTACATAGGAGAATGAGGATGATAAGAGGTAACAGAATGTAGAGTTCATATTAGAAGTTGGACGTCTAAGGCGATACGGGTAACTGGATTTATCAGAGCAATGCTGGTAATAACTCGGTAGTGGTGGTAGTGGTGATTATTATTATGTGGAGGCTGCAGAAAGAAGAGGAGTTGAAAAAGGAGAAATAAAACGGTGATCATGATTACTGTGTGCAGCTGATGTAAAAGTTAATAATAATCATGCCAGTAGAAGTAACGGCCACACAAATAATGTACTTTACATATACATTTGCAAGTTGGATCCCCATAAGAAAGGCGGAGAACAACGGAAGCTGGGTTGGCAATTAGAATTAGACGTAAAATATTGTAAATGGCTTATGGCTGATTGCCATGTACGTGCAATATAAATGTACAACATTATAAATTTAATTTGCTCAACTAACTGATTTGGTCAGGGAAAGAGTCTTTGCCGCTTTTTGTCGCGGATGATGATGGTGCCTCTTCGATCCACTCTTTCTCTCTCTGCCTCTCTCATTTTCTTTGATGTAATCATAACAATACACAATACATATTGTGAAAACTTATTAAAACAAGTAATGATGTACCATTGCATCGTTTAACTTGTCACTCGTTATACTAGCTAGTAGCTACTGCGCTTGGGCTTTTACTATATATTAGTTTGCAAGTGTTTGAATGAACCACCATTTAGTGTAACTACTAACACTATAATGAAGAGCGCGATTAATAGGTTGTGTAAAGTGACAAAACTACATTCTATATCCCACATACCTATTTTTAATATGTGACATTCTTCTGTGTCCCCGTCGCCTTTTCCTGGCTCGGCTATAACTACTACTGTACCCTAGTGTGGCAGATAAATTTGATCGTATCACGTTGAATGCTAATCAAGATCAAAACATTTATTTTTTGCTGCTATTGAGTTTCTCTAAAGGACAACAGCGACATAGAGCCAGTAGTCTATAGAATTCAGACACAACAAGAGAGAAGACGAGACACACGACATTTTTCTATTCATCGAAACATGTACAATCACAATAAATACACATTTTACTACTCCCTTCTTTGTTCCCTGCTTCGTGTAACAATGAAATAACTTGTCCACATTATAGCACACTCACATAAGAAGGGTCATTTCATTATAAAAATATCTCTGGTGTCCTGCGAGATAAAAATGAGATGCAAAAAAAAGTAGCTTAAAGTGTCAACCAAAAAACAGGCAATATGTCTCTCTGCCCTTTTCATGGCTATTATTGTGTTCGACGAACAGAAAAAAAAACAAGCCTGAACGGGAAAAGTTGATAATTTAGATACGGCGAAAGAGTGTAATTGAATTACAAAAGGTTTCTGAATTGGACATCTCTCTCGTTTCCTCGCCCTATTTTGGGGTCTGTTTTTTTGGATTCGATAGAGAGAAAAGCCAGGGCAGGATGGAATTACGGACCCCAAAGCTTAAAAGAGAGAGAGAGAAATTATTGGCAAGAGAGTAACCAACCCATCACCCTGATAAAACCTCCCCATATACTTGACATATAAACAAAGCTAGAAAAAAGTTACATGCCAGATTTAGTAAAACTTCCTCATAAACCTTCATAAACTGCAATATGCCCTGGTACACTGTCATATTAAACAACCCAAACTGGCAGGCCGAGAGATAGTCTGCGAGTGAGTGACGATTGACGACGTTGACTGCACTTTGCTTCGAACAAGCAATAATAATATTTTATTTGCAGTTCTACTTGCAGTGACATCCATTTTTTATACCGTTCACAAAAAAATATAAAAACAAACCAACTCCCTACACACCACCACCACTCGTCTCTCTCTCTCTCTATCTGCTAACTGTTGTTGTATGTTGTTATTGTAGCATTTAATGCGTGTGTTTGTGTATTCATTAGATTTCCACTGAATTACCCGTAGACGTGCATGGCACACCACCACCACATTATTATCTTTCCTCTCCTCTAGAGAGCCCGAGTTACTTACATGGAGAGTTTCTTTACAACCAATTAAACAAGCTTGTTACACCATACTTTATTACTGAATGCATAACACAAGCTCCACAACACTGCTTTTTTACAATTTATTTTGTGCACATTATGCAACTGAATAACCAAGATCCCTTCACATTTTTACGAGCCGTGCGCGTGCACGCTGTGCGCACATATTTTTCTCTTTTATTTGTGAGTGTGTAATAAGCTCGTTGTTGGTTGTGGATGTAATCTATCCCTCTTTCTCCATCTGTCTGCCTCTCTTTAGATGCATTCAATTGCATTTTTTTCATTTTTCTCTCTTGACGATGATGTTCCCAATGACGCTGGTGATGTGATGATGCCTGTTTCCCAGAAAAACAAATCTGTTTACCATTTCCCGTCTCGTCCATACAGACATCACGTTCAATACCGGATCCTGTTGACGACGTACTTTGATAGGCGGAGTATTTATAAAAAATCATGCTCGCCAGACGAGTACTCACTGATTTGTAAGTGAGCGAGTTGCCCATCTGCATTCTACTCTGCGTTGACACTTTCTCGGATTCATATATGTAGTTTGAAAATCCTATCCCAATGATAACTGGATCTTGTACCTTTCTAACCTTTTTCTTTTGTTGCGTCATTTATGCGGGAATCCGCATCTGCGTTATATATATGCACTTTGTGCTACTCTGTTTTGAAAAATCCCACGGGGATGTTTGAAAAAACATAATAAATCTTTTGCAGCCATTTCCACACACAGGATTACCCTAGCTTGCTCAAAAGTAAGTGTAACAAACAACAAAAGCCATCGTGATCAAAAATAAAAAGACGAGTTAGTGAGCGAGAGAGGGGTAATATAGACAACATCCATTATTTTTTTCTCTTTCAACCGAAGAAAGATCAAAATTAGCATTACCACACGACAGACACACGAAGGTCACCATTTGACAGAACAACAACTGTATCGTTATTTCTTTTAGGTTGAGAGAATCTTTCTAGTATTATATCTGTCAATGCGCAGTGTGTGCCAAAACTAAACCGTGAAAAATGGCGGTGGTAATGATGACGATGACGGTGGTGGTAGCAGTCTGGCAAAGAATGAAAATAATGACGAGAATGGTAAAAACATTTTTTTTCATCTTCTATCCCAATAGATGTTCACGTATAATTAATTGTTTTTATTCTTCGATATTGTACAAGGTTTTACTATATATGAATCTGTTATTGCTGTTGAGCTGAAGTTTAGAACGTCGATGGGGGATCTAACATCGCGTCGGATGTTTTTCAGTAGTTGTACTAGCGGTGATGGTGGCGTTGTAAGTTGTGACGATGCCAGTGATCATGGTATGACGTACGTTATGCATTTGTATGTACCTCCCTTGACGTGTGCACTCGGTAACATGAGTAGTGCACTGGCGTAACTCTCTCTCTACACGCTGCCATATTATGTCATTATAGCCATTTTTTAAAAAAAGCTCAACCATGGCAAACGACGCAAAAAATGTCAACTCTCTTTTCAGAATAATGTATGGTTTATCTGTGACTGTTTACTTGTTTTTATCTGAGAAAAGTGTGACTCTCTGTTACATTGCCCTCTTCGCAGCTATGTACGGGATGGAAAAATTGTAATACAGGTTGGTTGACACTTTTATGTGGCTGCGTTGATGTAATCCTTTATTTTATTATTTTTTATTATCGTATTCTCGTCTAAAAATACGCACACCCTCAAAAGCCAAACGCGAACAGAGTATTAAAGAGCGAGCAGCATTGAGTTGAGACCTCCAGAGGCACACACACACACACACAAACGAATGATAGGGACACGACAACGACATAACCTACCGAGACATTATTTTGTTGAGCTCTTTATTTAAGCTTTCTTTCATTTTTTTTCTTATTCAGTAATCATGTTGCCGTTAATAGTGCCAAATTGAAAATAAATTGAATTTTAACCTTTCAACAAAACAGAAGCTTGAGAGCAGCGGTATTCAGAGTGTTGTTTTTTTCTTCTTGGAAAATTTACAGCTCGTAAGGATGAAAATAGCCGTAGCATAACAAGCTGTGAAAAAACTGGCGATGGAGGCAAGAAGGTCAAAAGAACTATATTTTTGCCACTAACCTCAACTCACAGAACTCATAGAATGGCTGGCTTTACTGCTACTTTACCATCATCCTGTCCATAGAACACGAATTTATCACGTCATTATCATCAGCTTATCATTTCATTATACGTATAATGTTACGTTATGCTATTATTATACTATCGTGTTAGTATTTATAGAGATATTTCACTTAAGAGCAGCTGTCAAGCTGTATCACTATTAATACCAGTACTCCCACCGAGCAGTACCGTCACCGTCCCAGCAAAAAAAGCAGAGAGAATTTTCTTTATCCTTCCAATAAATAAAAATCTTCTTGGTTCGTTTATATCGTTAAGTGAAAAACGGACCAACCTTAAGAAATTTAACGTTGTGCCTGCAACTGCAAGTCTCCAAAACGGTCATTAAATTAAATCAATAATAACTTTTATCCTGTGAGTCTATTGCATTTTTCTTGCTTCTCAACTGCTGCTGCCGTCATCACTGGCAGAAAAATATTCGTGACCTTTCACATTGAAAAATGAACAGAGCCGTGGGATGCTGTGATCATGATTCTCCTGATTAGAAAAAAAAATCTTCCTTCCACTCCATTATTGCATCAAGACGACGACGACGACACGACGACTGGTAAAGACGAAAGACGAAGAGTACTGTTCAAAACGAAAATGTGCAATAAAAATAGGAAATAGACACACATATGTACATGCCAGCAGACACCACATGAGCTTTTTAGGCGGATCAACACCAAATCTTCTTGTTTCTGCGAGTTTACAAGCAGGCGCAAAAAGTCGCATCTACTCCCATGCACGCAATAATTTTTCAATTTCATTTTCTCTTTCTCTTCATGTTTTTCCCTGTTGTTACTGTTGTGTGAAGCTGCGTATTTTACCATGATTTTTTTTGCCTAGAGGGAAACACGATTACCAAATGTACGACGTTGATAGTTGAGACAGCTCTAGGGCAGTGCATGATACTCTCATGTTTCATGCTCACTCACACAATCGTTTATTTTAGACTAATAATAAAAAAAGAATTGGAAAAAATTCAATACGTTAATCCGCTTTTGAATGATACGAATTTTATTCTGGTCAATATCACCACGCGAGCTAAGCCAAAGCAGAATAAATAGTCCTATTTTTTCTGTGAATTATAACGTGTCTGAAATATAAAAAGGAGATGACAGTTCAGTGTCATCAAGGCAGTGGCTGGGTTTTTGGTTTGTTGCCCTTTTCAGTACATAGAGGAAAACATGAAATATGAGATGTTCGAAAAGAAGTAAACCTATATAGCCTATATTATGTGACTTCGATTCCTTCAAAGCAGCCACTCATGCAGACATGCAATGCTAAATGAACCAAAAGTTCATGTTTCTCTTGATTTCATTCAACGCAGCCGCAACCCATCTCTAGTTCTCTCTCTCTCTCTCTGGCGCTGTTCTTTTCAGCCAAGCAAGCCAAACGGCATAACACCACCCCATGCATCGTCATCCTAAATTTTTTTATTGTTACGACAGTAATATGTCAATCTTGAAGTAATAATAATCGGATTAAAAAATATTAAATACTCTTCTTCGCTTTTTCTTCAACTCTTTCTTGAAGTGCTATTTGCTGTTGTACAGGATGATGATGATGATGATCGGTTGCTAATAATGCTGCTGCTATAATACACGTATTTGTGTGTGTGAACAGAGTTGAACTATAAAACTGGACTGGACTCTTTTATACCGCAAGATACTGTGTGATGAGCTATTCATGATGGTCATAGACAAAAAATATGCGCACAGTATAAAATAGTCTAACTGTCAATGACCGGTTTCAGGATAATAATGATGATCTTCGTGTCACAGAAAAAAGAACAAAAATGCATGTTGCAAATTGCGGGGTTTATACTGCGTCACATACTGCGATAGAATCGGGAAGAATGGACGCATAAAAATGCGCGATGGAAAGAAATGGGTTGGGTGGACAGGACAGTGATGTAGAAATTGACAAGAGAACAATGTTGTGACGATGGATCAAGATGATGAACTTTGATTATTTTTGTGATTGGTGCATCGACAGAATGACAATGACAGGAAAACGGTGAATAACGTAAAAGGAAAAAAATATTGCTCTGATGTACAGAGTTAAATCGAACATTAGATAGTTTTTTTGGAAATAGCAGACATGTTGTATGAACCAAATCATTATTTCAACTTTTGCCTCAAGACACATACCTGTCACGTTACTTGTCAAAACGTTGCTTACCCTGTGTGAAAATTATAGAAAATAACATTATGGAAGTGTGAAGGAGCGCTATATCCACTGTTTTAATTTTATCAGCAAGATTTTAATTACATTTTAGGACTGACATGGACGACGATGATGATGATGCGGACAGACAGAACAAATTCTCATAATTATTTGGTAATAACACGCCGTTGTACTGCACTGCAACATTAGTTTTTGGCTTATCTCAACTGTCCAATCTGCCACTTGGGAAGTATTCCTAAGAATCAGTGAGTCGTTTCACGTTCTTCAAAACTCATCTCACATCTTGTCATTTTCGTACAAAAAAATAAAAATAAAAACCCTTGAAAAGCAGACACAAAAATTAAAGGTGAAGAGGATTTAAATTTTAGATTTATTTCGGGTTTTCACAGACTTATTAGACACAAACGGACAGAGGCAATCTCTAAAAGGATTCAAGATTCAAGTTATTTTGGTTCAACTACATTACAAATGCATCACATGTCCATATTGCTACAAGCTACTGGTTTATGGCTTGATTGCTACTTGAAAAGTAGTGATCAAACATGCTCACCCAGAATTTTTTTTCGTGCTTTTCGTAGAATAAAATAAATTGAGAAAAGGTGTAAATGAGTCCACTAAACAGATACCGTGTGTGGATATAAGCAGGGGTAAATGGCATTATCGAAAAGAGTTTTTGCTCACTGCAACTGCATCAAAATGTTTTTCTTTCTTGTTATTATGAGTTTCGTCTCACTCTCTTGGCATACAAAACGGTTCTTATTGAAAAAAAGAGAAAATAAATTTGTGTACACAAAATAGTACTAATTTTAAAATGTTACACGGTCCAACCACTTCAACTGCACCGCGGCCTTTGCTCTTTCTCCCTGCGTGCGCTTGCGCTTCTCTCTGCTCACAGAAGAGCGAGAAACAAAATAGATTCGATGGTGGCGGTAAATTTAAATTTAATTTATGGTACCTACTGCTGAGCTCTCTGTTCTGCTGATTGAGTGTCTCTTCTTCTGGATGATTACGTATTCTGGACGTGATCATCAAAGCAATTATCTCTCGCCTGTTTTTATTGTCCTATTACCTGTTGCAATATTGCAACATCTCTCTGCACTGCAGTCGGGTACCTACCTGCCAGCTGACATTTCTGTTAATTAAAGCAAAACCTTACGATTGCGTTGTAAAACAAATGATGATGAACTTGTTATCTTGTTATCACCACCACCAGCCAACCAGTTGCAGTGCAGTTAACCGACAATCTCGTCTTTTGTTTGGTGAACCAATTAATTAGACAGTTATAAAATACACAAAATGCATTTCATGGGTGGATGAGTTAGTCTATTAAATTTGATCTTTTAATCAATAAATTGTGACTGGCCTAATTTTTCTTTTGTTGTTCAATGTGTGTGTTGACTTTTCTGCAGACCTCTATTCACTCGAACGATTTCGTATTGATAGTGTGCCACCACTACTACCGCCGCCTGCAGCATTTTAATTAATCTTCTTCGTTACAGGTTGATAACAATTTCTTATACAATTTGCGAAGGGGAGCAAACGCAGACGAGTGTGAATTGTAGAAGTGAAACAAACTCACATGTCATTGCACAAGGCAAAAAAAGGAAATTGTCTCGTTCACCAGGTGTAATCAATTCCACCCCACACCTTGATGTTGCTACCTCATAAGTTGGTCTCGTCTTGTCGCTTCATTTAAACACTGACCGTGATGAAGATACTCTGATGATGCTGATAGTTGTGATAATTCAGATAATTGAGACATGAAAAAAGGAACGACGTGACAAGCAGAGTCTGAAGTATGCACATAATTGTAAAAATCTATTGAATTCCCCCACACACTCTTCAGTCTTCAGTATATACAAAAATTTGTATACAATGTTTCTGAAAATCAATAACCAGACTAGATTGATAAAAAGGACGACTTTTCAATCTTTCTGAAAATCAATAACCAGACTAGATTGATAAAAAGGACGACTTTATACAAAAACTGGCCTACTACTACTACTGGTCTTTTTTGGTGGTGCAGAAGACACGTCCCTTCTTTTGCTACTGATTGTGTGCTGTAAAAAACCATTAATACCAAACGAATCGTTACCAAGAAAAAAGTATATAAAAAATAAATGTATGTAAGTAGGTGTCTGTCTGTCAGTCACCCTTTCAAATTGAAACAGAACAACTTTTTTGAATACTCGAAAAATCAATTGCATATTATGCATTTTAACGGGGGGAAACATGCAATATTTCAATAGTTCATCCGGCAGGTCTCGTCACTCACTCGTTATAAGTTGACTACCTTTGGCTGGTTGAGTCAGATGGTTAAATTATTCAATTAAAACACTGAAGAAAAAACGAATTCATTTTCATAAATCAAAGTGTGTTCCGAATCCTTAAGCACAGTGAACAAACGCAGCAATTAAAAGACAAATTGTACTGCGTAGCTTACAGCAGTATCTAAAGATTTTTTAAAGCTTAGGTACAATACGTAAATGCTTTTTCAGGTATGCAAATCATACTTGAAAATCTTACAATTTTGTGGCAGATACTGTTTTAAAAAATTCGTTTACCGTGCGCTTTTAAACCATATCAGGTTTCAGTATTGACATGAAAGATGCATTTTTCCTAGTTTCATGAAAAATCATTTTAGCCAACAACGTATTGGATTCATATGCCAAAAAGAGTCAAAACTAGTTACTCATTGACATGCAAATTGTAACCTTTACACCATCAATATAACACACATACCTAAACATTAAAAAACCGGACTCAAGTTGAAGTTGAAAGTTAGAATGTAAAGCGGACACTTGAATTCTTCGGGTGCTACGATTTCGTAAACACTCTAAAATGGTTACTTGTTTTAGGCACTTTTACCCTAAATTGATGCTCTGCAGCTGTGTATGGTCTATCGTTGAACCTACCGTCACACCACCAAAGGAATATCGTTCTCTCCCAAGTTGGCACCGTATAGTCTGACATTAGAGACCCTCTGACTTTTTTAGCTATATGATCAGCTCTTCCCAATCCGGTAGAACAACCGGCGGTTTAAAAAGAAAATAAAATCTAATGAAAAGGACAAATGACATAGACAGACAGACATATTTGGCACATTTACTTCTTTATGCTGTTTAAACAACTTATTTTTCAGACAGCCACAAATAAAAACCTAAGCAAAGATTTGCGTAACTAAAGTGTTGTTAATTATCGAAATTTCAGAATTTAAAAAGGAAGATTGTATAAACATTTTAGAACTCCTTGTATTTATGCAAGTATCGACCGAAAACGTGGCGCTACCAAGAAAATAGCAACTAGTGCCACCAACACAATTTAGCCAACCACATACACATGCATGCTTCTGTTATCTCTGATTTTTTTTTATAGTCTTGTGGTCAGTCATAATAAAAAAAACATGTACACAACATGAATTTTCAATTAACCACATTTTAAATGTAAAATAATCTGTAGACAAATGAAGGGAAAATAAGAAGAGGAAGAAGAATGAACCACCGTCATCATCATCGCTACCGACAGTCATCGTAAACTTTGATTCTTTGTTGGAGCTTCTCGCTCGGCTCCCTGTTGCATTCCACTATGAATAATACACAAGTGTGTTGTACACGAATGGCATAATAATCTCTTGTATCTCTGCTACTAGATTCTTCTAATTCCTTCAAAGCACGGTCAATGGTCAATTCTCTTCAGTGTTAGAATTAAAATGATGATAGTACGAAAGAAAAAAAACTAAAAAGACGGCAACCTTCACGGTTTTTGACGGACTTCCTTTAAAAACTGAAGAAGTAAATATTTTATGCGCACTATTTTCCTAGATCCGAAGGAAGACTGACTTTCAACTTGTCATTTTCTACGGTAAACCGTCAAATCAGAAAGGAAGCCGATGAACTGTTGGTTCTACAATATCAAGGATTTAATGACGCGGGTCATTATATAATGTAGCAGTGGCAATAGTAATGAAACTCATTACCATTTAAAATGTCTGTCAGAGTAATATGTAGTAATAATCATGCCATCCAAAGAGAGAGAGAGAGAGAGGAGAGAGAGAATAAATGTTTACACCGCGCGTTGAATTCGCAGAATCAAAAAGTGGCGTCGTTCGCACGAAGGTGTTTGGTTATAACAATTTGAACATTTCGAATCCCATTTTGATTACACCTGGTTGCAAAAAGTCAATAACCAGCAGAGAAGATCGAGTGCGAGAGAAGATGTGATGATCTGGAAAGAAAGGAAATGACGGAAGAAGAAAAGAAGCATGAATGTCTTTCAGACCACTACTTCTACTACTACAGGGTGTAAAGCTGACCGACTTGATCGTTGAAAAGTCAAGGCATTCGCAAACTTGAAATGAAAGAACGTCTGCTTTAAACAACGCACATTTTCACAAGCATACACAACGTAACCTTATGCATGTACACAAAACATCATGCGCGCCACATCCTCCCCCTCTCCCCTTGAATTATTTGGGATTATTATGTGATTTAAGCATAGCGAGCATTTTTATGTCATCATCAGTCAGCAATCAAGTTAAACGTTGGTAATTGTAATGAAGATAGACAGATAGACAGACAAGCAGGCAGGGAGCAAAGAAAAGGAAAAATATCAAAGAAAGGAATAATATGGGAGCAGCTCTTGTCAATCAAGGAATAAAACTACGCGAATGGTAATGCTGATCAAGTTGAAGTCAGTTAAAACAATGAACAACGCAACGTCGTGAATATTTACCGCTGGCAGCGTTGGAATGACCTAGGAAAGTATAAGTAGGGAACAAAGGCTTCTTACTAATATATAATCCTTCATTTTGGTCTTCATTGGTGGTCAAACGTGTTCAAAAATGCGGAATAATATGTAATACAATAATACAAATGAGCTAATCACCCAGAAAAAAAGACAAACTGTAACTAAAGTGGTTTTTATTTCCTTTTTGCGCTAATGTAGCTGTAATGTAGCTTGTAACAGCAGCAGAACGAAGTGTGTGTGTGTGTGTAGAAGCAGTTTTAAATTGTTTTATTTGATCATATAAGGATCGAAATAATAAAGTTGTTTAGATTTTTTTATTAAGGCCTTTTCATTCAATTTGACTTTAACTTAAAGTATGCAAATTAAGTAGAAGGGATAAAAAATGCGTGGCAGTTATAAAAAAACATATTTTTCTCTGGGCAAACGACAAAAACATTATGCAAACAAACAAGTTATATTGTGCTTTCTGTCAATTTTTTTCCTAATTCAAAGGTGACAGATAAATTTGTTTTTAAGCTTGTGTTGTACTCAGTACACACACAGTACACCAAATTTATTATCAGCGAGTACACCAAACAGGAAAATAAACATGTCGAAGAAATCATTTGCCTACTTACTTAATTGGCAACTTTTTGCGTAATTGGTTAAATTACCTCATAAAACGATCTTATCTACAGGACTGCGTAAAAGGGAAAAAACACTGAAATGGGCTGTCCCAATAACAAAATCCCACATGCACGCTTCTAAAATAAAAACTTGTGTAGATTAAACAAAAACTAAGAATTAATTACCCTTGTAAAATGGAGAAAAATTTCTCAAATAATACCAAACTGGGAAAAACTTGGCTGATGCAAGCTACGTAATGTCTTGATTCCTCACGTCATAACAATGATAAAGCAGCAGCAGCAGCAACATGATCATCATTGTTGAGAAGTGTTTTTAAAACCGTGAGAACCCTTTTTAATCCCGCTCACCTTCAACTTGTCTTTTGATTTTTCCTTGCCACCATCATCATCACCACCACCACCATCACCACCCTCTCGTTTGTTTTTTCTCGAAGGAAACAAAAGTGTTATATAAAATACTAATATATAAACCGAGTTACAGCTAAATAACAGAGTTATGTATAATCATCCCGTCACATTATGCACCTGACTCTGATTTTCCACAGGCTTCTCTCTCCCTTTCTGGAAAAGAACACGAGAGAGAGAGATGGTATTTAAAAGTTGTAAATAAATACACACTACTTCCCTTGCACTTTCGTCATTAACAACAGGAACGTACACATACTACACATACCCATCATCAAACATCCTAATTCTAATACCGTCATTGTTTGAAACTACATATATTGTGTTCCTACGAACATAGGATAATTTTGAAAACTCATCGTAATTACTCAACAGAAAAGGGCAAAAGCAGTGCGTAGTCCACATAACGTGTCTATTTGATATGGTGTATATCGTCGTAACTTTTGCTGTGCTGCGATAAGCGCACCTTACATAAAACCACAAAAAAGGAGAAAAAACAGTAACACCATTATTTTTTTTAACCTTCTGTGCACTTGTCAGTGTTCTCGTTACCATTTTACTTTATTACTGCGCGTTTCCTACCTAGTTTTACCATTTACTCCTCTATTCTCTTTTTAAATCTACCACAACGGCTTCTGATTTCCCACATCGCTTTTGTGCCCTTACTGTATTGTGTGTATTATTATACCTACGTGTATGTACGCTTACTTCACTTTTTTCTACACAATTAACATAATTCCGCTTTTTACTAGGCTTCAAAAAAGGGAAACTAGAGCTTTTTTATTATCATTAAGTAACAAGCATGGCCATCATCACGTACAAAAAAAAAGCCAACCGAGGTGGTAATATTAAGTGAGAGTTGGAGAGCTCTCCTTTGTTGTGTTAATACTATTTTTATCCCACAATTCCACTTTTACACAAACTGTACATGATGTTGATAAGCCTGAACAAATTATTATATAACGAATCAAATGATAAATACTACAAAAAATCGTAAACAATGTTACGAAAAAAGCGGAGTGGAGTGCTGGAATAAAAAAAGTGGTAGTAACCCCTTTATTTATATGACTTCCTATTTTTTTCTCATCGCCATCACTCTCTCACCACCATTACCTCAATCACTGACGGCAGCACTAATGCAGGCAGTAAAAGTATAAAGTGGTCCGATACGAATAATAATGATGATGGTGGCAGTGATGATGATGATGATGGGACGTATATAGTACTAATATATAGCACAAACTTCATAATAAAAACCTGTTTTATAATTTTGTTGGTATTAAATATATATGCTGTGCTGTGTGACCGAGAGATCGCATTTTGGTAATAATAACGACATTAATCTGTACTTAAAAATATTTTGGTTGGGTAAAATGAAGAGGCTAAAAGTACTCCTAGAGCGCCCTTAAATATCAGCCTGGCGGGCAACCTTTCGAAGAAGAGTTCTTTATGTTTCACCTTTTTACCTTGGAGCTTTATATTATACTTTCCCGTGTGTGTGTTTGGTCAAACCGCTTTTACATAATGAAATTGAATTAGTGGATTCAGAAAACTTGAAATCTTTATGTGTCAAGATTCCTGCGATAGACGGAGAGGGTTTCAATGGAAAGATGAGCAAAACCATAAATTAAGGTCATTGCTGGACGCATCCTCCTCCAGCAGTAATGTAAAAAGTGGTTCTAAAAATGCACAATCCACTTGACTTTAGAAATTTAGGCCAACTGCAGGTACAAAATGCAGCGACTGCAATCAAATTATAAAAATACAAATGGATACATCGTTTTTTTGCCATCAACCATCATCACTAACAACAGCGTGTAGCTTGTCATTCATGAAAATTATTATTATTGTTCCCGCCGTTGTTTTTCAACCAACTTGTTCATAAATAAAGAACTGACTGGCCAACCAGAGGGAGTAAATTAGGCGCTGAGTATGTCAGTCATGTCTGTAATGAATTATCATGTTTCCTATCACCATCTGCCTTTCTACCTAAATATTATGATAATAATATTTGTGAAAATATAACGTCTCCAAAACTGTCGTGTGCATATACAGCAAGTGCAGCACAAAAACAAAAGCATCATACAGCAGTAGCAGCAGCATCACGGCAATGGCAATTCCCCTCTCACGACGATTGACGATTATAGCAACGACAAAAATTTGACGTTTCTCCTTTCGTCTTTTTGACGATAAAAATTCATGTTCGAGTATGCCCTTTTGATGTTTCTTGATGATTTGTATTGCACATTTGAACTGTTAGAGTTAGAGTTTACGTACGTCAATCTCCCTCCATATACGTGCGTCTTTCCCAAAGTGCATTTTTATGTGACCTAGTGAATAATAATATCACTAAAAAAATCACTCCTTGCTGCATTCAATTTGTCACTTTTTCCATTTATTAGTCACGTATCATTTATCATCACTATTTCGTTATTCGATTTCATTGAGCCTTTCAGTCATTTCGATTTCCTGTACTATTTTCGCTTGCTTCTCGCCCTCGCTTTATGGACTTACACAAAACAGTATTATTCATCATTCAGTAACATTTTACAGGCAAATCAGGTAAATGAGTGGTTTAACCTGTCTAACTTTTGCTGTTTTTTTTTGCAGCGCGGGACTCGTTCATTCTTGTACTGGGCTTGCTAATGCAATAACGTTGTTTTTCCCTGTGTGCACTTACTCATTTATGGAAATTCTTTTTGGTTGGTTGTTAAAAATTATTCAAAAATGAATGTTAACGAGCGAGTAGATGTGACATGATTCTTTTCTATTATTTATTTCTTTGTTGGGGCAAAGCATGTTTCTTTATCATGTTTATGGTTATGTGTTGGTGATCCTCGGCCTCTCTCCCATTTTTTACTGGCAAAAGAATAACAGGAGACGCATTAAAATCCCATCACAAAGCAGTCAACTGGTTTTGCGTGAGTGACACAGTGGATAAAGTAAGTAGTCTCATTACTACATTCGTTTAGGTATTTATGGCAATTATGCACGTTGTAGGTGTATTTACTAAACCACATCTATGAGAAAAAAATGGGGGAGACGTTATCAGATAACCACATGCAAAGTGAACTATATGGAGTCGTTAAACGAATAGCACGCACTTTAATACCTATTTTGTAGGCACATGACTCATTACTTTAACAGCTTCACTGTGCAAGGAAATCAGAGAAAATATAAGTGAATAAAAGGGAACATACACAATTTCAGTGGAAAATGGGAAAAAAGTTTACGCCACTTTTGCAATTTTTATCGTGTTGATATTTTTATACACATCGTAAATTGTTCTGTTTGAGAGTAATTTGCAATTGGCAGTCTATCAGACAGATACGCACCGTTTCTAGATGAATATAGGTAGGGTAAAAGAAAAGAAATGCATATATATACACAAACAGCAATAAATAGTAATGTAATGAAAAATGAAATGATTTACTTTTTTCTCTCTATTTTTTTCTTCTCTATAGGTAATAAAACGAGCGAGCACGCATATATGACGATAAAACTTTAACAATTTTCTTCTTTTCACAAAAAACCAATAATATAACATTTTTCCTCTCCTCCTTATCACAGTCGTCACTATCGACATCATCACCATCATCATCTTCAGGTCAGGTCGAAATAGCTTTTGAATGTGGAAAGCAAAAGCCATTTGCACAGTGAACCTATAGCTAATTTAAACTTTTCGTTTCCCCAAAAAAAAACCTCCTGCTGCGGTTATCTTCCAAAGAGCATGTTAGCACAAACCTCGTAAAGGGATAAACAAGAAATGTGTAGAAAAAATCGTTAATGATGACTGATGATGAATGATTAAAATTTGTAAATATGTATGTATGGGTAAACGAAAGTAGTTACGAAGATATAAAAAAAACAGTCGTTTTAATTTAATGGGGTATATGTATATACCTAACAGGAAAGCACGTAAGTACTAAACCAAGTGAACTGCGTTATCGTAAATCCATCAGCAACAGCATCTTCATCATTATCACTCAAAAGTTCCTGCCCATCTACATGCATAATTGCCATAATGATGACTTATATGAGGTGGATGATTGTACGGGTAAGCAATTAATGTGACTACTGCTTAGTCGCTGTGATCATAATGCCAGATAATCATAATAATAATGACGAATGAGGATTGTCAAAAGAAAAAGTGCTGTGCACAACATTTCATTTTTCTTTCTGTAAAAAAAGCGGAATTACACTTGCGAATGAAATTATTATTAATGCCCCCGGGGTTGCTGGGTTTGGTAGTAGAGGGGACGAACTTACTGGTTGGTTGTTGTGAGTAGTCAAAAAATACGTGTGGATTAGCCAGTGAAAGTTTCCTTTTTGACCGGGACCATGTCAAAAGGTTAGGGCTAAACTTTTTTCCGTGTAGTGCGATCCTGCATTCATTTGATGATGAGTATTGTATATACTTTTGTTTTTTATGATTTTTTTTCTCACTTTTTTATTACTTTTTTGCCACCACCACCACTCATACCAACTACTTCGTCCCTACTAGTACTAGTCTCATTTATTCAAAGTGGCCACAAACGGAACAATAACAACAATTACCGTTTGTCAGTGAAAAAGTGCTAACACACTAGAAACTTTTTTTTGCTTCTATTATTTTAACGATGAGAATTGCCACTACTAACCTTAATCCCTTTTTTATGTAGCAGGTACTGGGTACATCGTAAAGTGGAAGAAGAAGAAGATTGATGATGATGATAATGGTGAGTGCTATGGAGGCGGAGGAAATGATGAATTTTGTCGAGCAAGTTGGAAAAGAAAATGATTATTCACATAACACAGAAACGTCAACTGCAAAAGTGTAAATTTAAATGGGGTATTGTTGTTCGACATGATGATGTCTGCTGGTTGTTGTTGGGATTCAATCTATGGGTAATGTAGTGGTGGCGAGCCCACAGGCGAAGAAGGTACTGAAACTAAAATGGCGAGACCCTGTGAACTCAATATACAAGAACAATGCTGTAGGGGGGGACCGTTACGAGTTTTCAAAAACGGAAACGTTGAATAAATAAAAAAAAATACTTTTCTGCTACCTATACGTTGCCTCCATATTGCGCATATGATTATTATTATAACTATCATCTACCTACCTACGTGCCCTTTTACTTTCCTCAACCTTTTTGAATCTTCCAAAAGTCAAGAATGATAATGACAAAAAAATGACGAAGATGGTGCGATCTTATGGTCTGCTATTTACACACTTTCATATGGTGTGAGGCTTCTCACGCATTAATTTAAATTTTTTCCTTTATAATCCTCATTTCCATAATGTCTACTCCACTCCACTCTTTACACCATTGAACCTCCCTTTCCCTCTTTTGCAGACGTTGTTTTGTTGGCATGTTTATTTCTTCCCTCGCTTGGTTAACCACCAAACTACACAATGTATGGGAAAATGTGCCAAAAATAAAGAGTGAAAAGAAGATGAGAGCCTCTTGAAAATAGTTAAATAACACATTGCGAGGAGATGAAATTCTGCCCTTTTTGCTGTGTAAGTGCTGTACCGTCACCGTATTCGCATATTCTCATAAATATGGAGATGCTCGTAAATCAACTTGACAATGAGCCATTATTACGTATGTTGCGTCAAATGGGCTTTTGTAAAAAAACGCTGAAAACGCTTTATGCTCAAACCAACGTGCGAGTAAAGAATACCGAAACGCTAGAGTATTTTCCAAAAACGAAAATGAAACTGATGTGGATTTCTGAGTATACTTGATGTTTGCAAGACGGGTAGAAGAAGAGAAAAAAAACAGGTGAAAATTAGATGTTGATGTGGTGTGGTCCTATTTTCAATTTTAAATTGCTTGCTGTTTTGAGTTTTACAAGAAGGCATACATTTATTTACGCGACGACGTGGTGTGTGATGGTGAATACGGTGCCGCCACGGCGCCCAGAGTTCTATATGACCGTGTAAGCAAACATGGATAAGTAGGTAACCAACATCACGACGGAGCGTCCGTCGTCTACTTTACATGTTTTTGGTCTGATTTTATTTTTAAAATTCGCTGTCTATCACTGCAAGACTGCATATGTATTGCAGCGATGCATCGCTTGCGCCGCCGCAGTGGTTGTAATCGATCTCTTTCCTTTTACTTGCCGCAATAAGCAGTGATCCCCTTCTGACCCCAAGAGTAATAATCCCAGCAATGTAACATTCTTTCTGCTTTTATTTTTTTCGTCCAAATAAGGTTACTCAAAAGATGCGATGACCTAAACAGTTCACTTATACGCAGTACAGCTCAATTGCCAGAGAGTAAAAATCAAGTAATAATCATCGTCACGTCCAACAATATCCATCACGTTGTCGCGTTGTGTGTTTTGCAGGAAAAAATGGTATTGTTTGTCTGTCTAATTTTTCCTGCAAGAATAACCATGAAACCAGTTTTATCTCTCGGCTTTGTTGGTTTAGGTATTTTTATCTGCGTCTACCTAAATTGATTATAAAACGACCTTAATGGATTTTTCATTGCTGACTGCTCATTGTTTGAGTACAAATAAGGGGATAAAACGCCATTTTTATCCAGGAAAGTAGAGGTAAGCCAGGGTGGGTACGCCAGAAACAAGCATAACACATCTTCTCTTTACCTTTTATGTAAACAAAAACGCATCTTGCGTCTTGTTAGTTTTCTTGATCAGTAGTGCAGTAGCAACGTCAGTAGCACAAAGGAGGTTGCCGACAGCCAACCGACCGACAGAGATCATCATACACGTTCACTTGCATATGGATATATTGACCAACTACTGCAACTGCAGCCAAAAACTACCTTAAAAATTATTTTTATGTTGTTAGCTTTCTTGTATAATAGTTTGTTGTTGATAAAAAGGGAGGAGGGCGGAGGACGCTACCGCTACCACACACCATTACCGACATCATATCAGTCACGGATTAACAGGGAAAGGAATGTAGAACGATCAAATGAATCGCTCGAAAATGCGCCCCGAATACCCCCTTCCTACATCTTCTTGATTAAAATTATTACAAGAATGTGACGCTCCCGTAAGGAATTCTCTTCAATATTTTTACTTGTGCGATGATGATGATAATCGTGAAGTAATTAAAATAGCAAAGTATGCGGCTAAAAAGTGTTACGTGATGATATGATACGTATTTGGGAGGAATGGAGTGTGTTAGTGGTGAGGTGGTGACGACGACGCGGTGTTGAGGATAATGACATAGATGAAAGAGTGAAGAAGACCACATTTCTTTTTATTTGAGTATAATAACACCATTGAACTGTGCCCCATCCAATAACAGTCATCATCACCCTTGTTATCATCAAACAGGAAAATGCCTTTTATAAAATGTCTTGTTTGCTTATCATCTTCACTGTTGCGTCTCACCCACTACTTTGTTTTCTCTGCAAACGGCATTCCATTTTTAATAATACACATGTGCATAGGGACCTGATCATAACTACAAGTGATCTCTGCTATTTGTGCGAGACCCGGTTCAGTCACTTTGTTCATGCCAACACATTAATAAACAAAAGAAACTGAAAAAAAATTAAAAGATTGCCAGATGACCGTAATAAACAGAAAAAATAATTACTGACCGACACACATAAAGCAAATATGCATTATACGCCAAATGCTTACAGATAATTTAGGCAATTTGAAAAAAAGCACTTTAATGGTCCTGACAGGGTACAAAATGCTAAACTGACAAGCGCATAGAAATATTGTTTCGCGGTCCCATTATGTTATTACGAATGTTTTTTCAACGTCTGTTCAAAACAAGCCTTTCATCAATAACATCAGTGTCACAGGTAACTTATCAGTTCTCCCCGGGAAAAGAAAAGAATTCAATGGACACATCAACATAAAATGTATACGTAACTGTTTTAAAAACCCACAACACAACAAATAATTTTCTTCCTGGCGCTGTTAAACTGAAATGTGGTGGTGGTGGTGGCACTTTAGACAGTTTACTTTTTAATCTCGCTCGACCATCAATGCAGAAAACATGGCTGTATTGATCCGTCCATTCATTTATCTTTTAAACATCAACGAAAAACCACGTACCAATAAATCCACTTTTGTTTCAAAAAGTCATTCCAACTGTCTATGCATTCACCATTGAAATAATAATAATAACAATAATAATGCAATATCGCTTACCACTACTGCCAGGCATACTAATTTAACAGCATCTTTCTCTCGCACACACACACACATACACGCATTCCATCAATTTTAGCCATGCTACCCATAAAGTAAATAAAAATGCCTTTTATTGAAATATATGCGTGTGCGCACTCTACTCTTTCTCTCTCTCTCTCTCTCTGCCTTTTTTTTGCAAGAAGGGGTTCCTGTCAAAACACTCATTTGTTACTTTACTTATTAACAAGCTCACTGGCGGCTCTGTTTATGTCTGCCTGTTGTATGATATGCCTTTTAATGCTTGTCTTTCCGTTCCTTTTGCTAATATTATAAATAAAAACAGCTTATTTAGTTTATTGACGCAAATAATGTTTATGATGGTGATGAAGAGAAGATGAGGAGGAAAGATACAAATCTTCTACCACTTAAGATCTCTGGTAAGATCAACAGCAGAAGCAGCATCGACAGTGCAATAAATACAAAGGAAAAACAAAAGATGTTTTTGAAATCATTATACGCGTTTACGTTATTTATCACCATTACCACTTGTACGATACAACTGGTGTACTATCCAAAATGTTCCTTGCGCGTCCAAGTTTATTATGCATTGAACATGTTATGACTACTTGCGACTGTGCCTTTTGTTTCTTAAAACTTCTTTTGTACTTGATCTTCTCACCGACTTCTCCTCACTCTCAGGTGTAGGTTGGCTGGTTTGTTGTCGTTCTTTCTGGCAAAAGTCAAAGAACTTGAAAACTAAAGAAGTTGAAATTGTAAAAAAAAACTACAGAGGGATCGTAACACCGAGCTACTCAATTGCACCTGTTACTTGAGCCAGTATTGGAGTGGCCGCGAAGAAGTCCTAGAATTTGTCCGTACAAGGCATAAATTCCCTCTCGGGAATTTCTTTTCCCCGTTTGCATCTCTTTTTTTTCGCTTTGTGAGTGATTACTTGTGTGTGGTGGCTGTGTGTGAGTGAATACATGATTTTTGAATATGTGCATATATTTAAAAATGAGAGGATATATAATGTGTGATGTGTGTACAAGACGAACAGGAGACGAAAAAGATGAGATTAGATTAAAACGAGGATAACAACCCTTTTCGTGGTAGTAGTAGTA
>JAHZNE010000334.1:0-29265 GCA_027744055.1 Callyntrura sp. NNG-2020 | reverse complement strand
GCATTTCAGCCACATATTTGACTTTTTAGCCACTTAATTAGCATTTCGACCATATTTCGCCATTTCAGCCATCTGACACTGGGTGGCTATAACCGGTTATATCCATACAAAGCCGGCTGAAATGACTAGCCATTTAAGCCAGCAAACAACCCTGCGTTAAAAATATTGTGATGAAGAACTCATCATTGGAGTTTTCTATGTTCGATTTGATAAGGACAAGGACCTTTCCTACTTATTTTAAATTAATGAGGAAATTTCGTCTTCACAGAGATTGACGGGCTTAAAATGACCACATGTCACTGATATCATCTGAAAACTCACCTTTGTCTCCGCTCTCCACCTCCTACAAAACTTCATAGCTTTTGCAACTCCCAACGATTTCTAGTAAATTTTCTCTAAATACGTACCTTCAAGTTGTTTTCCAATCTCCACTTCCCAATATTACAATCTAACATATAGCTTAATTACCTTTATGTTTGCAATTGTTTGCACGCAATTTAGTCCACTTCCACTTTAGCCGTTTCAGTTCAGTTGACGCACTGATGTGAAAGCTTGTTCCTTCAAATCTAAAGTAAAAGCATTCGTATGTGGAGTTGCCGACATGACATAACATAATCCTAGTTTGCTTCCACATAAAATCATGTAATCAATACTTGAAGAATAGAGCAAAATAATGAATTGATGCTTATCGTAAAAGCTCAAAAAGAAATTTTTCTTTATTTCATCCAACTATGAAATAATAGAATTTTCTCACATCCATGTAATTATTACATCCATATTATGTACATGTAGTAGTAATCAATCAGTTTTATATTACCGTACTATTATAAACTTTTTCCCTATACATATATATATAGAAATTTACGCAACTTATTATACATAAATTACTTACTAAATAGTACTTACAATTTTTATACCACTCACTCATACATACATTAATTACACAGACATTTATACTAACAGATTTATACTTTTCTTTCATTAAATCTGTCATCCATCTACATGTATAAATTACAAACTAGTAATGTATGAATTTAACTAGCTATTTTGCACATACCCAACATACACAAACGTAAACACTAGTTGAATAGGTATCCCCCTGGATTGAATGTCGTTTGATTGAACGTGTAATGAGATTTACAAATAAACCAATTTACATTATTACCAAAAAATGAAAGTGCAATGCAACTAAAATGCTACAAAGCCTTCAAATTGGATGAAAAATAATTCTTCGTCCATTAGCGAGACAAATGTAGAAAATGAATGTGCGTATTTACAGCAAAATTGAAGTTTATGTAGGTAACCTCAGTGGAATCTGTAACGAAATCATGTTATAGATGCGCAAAACTGACGAACTGCAAAAATATAATAGATGGTAAATGGAAGTTGAAAACTTGGGGAGCAATCGTATTGGGGGTAATTGAATTTAAAGGAAATTGATAACGAATTTAATAGTCAATTTTAGTACAAAAAAGACGTTTACATTTGTACATCAAATGAGTCGAAATATAGTAATACTGTGTACTGGAATCGGAAGCGCTAACTGCCGTAGTCCTGAAGAAAGTCCACAAGTTTCTGCATTTGGATTTTGTAATGACAACTTACATTGTTGTGGAGTTCACTGTGTAGAAAGGAGGAAAGGAAGGCTTCTTCTTTGCTTCAACTTATTTACATTACAAAATCGAATGCAGAAACTAGTGAACCTTCTTCAGGACTACAGCAGTTGGCGTTTCCAATGCCAGTAAACTAAAGGAGAAAAGCTTTCATCTATGCAAGCTTGTAGTTACTGCCCATCTACCTACTCACGCACACGTACGCGAAAAAGTAATATTCGCATTTTCCATTCACGTCACAATTGGCGGTGGTGGTAGTACGCCCGTCTCCGCATAGTACCGAACACATCAGTCAAGTGAGTTTTGTTCCGGGCGATTAAATCAGGCATTCAGCTTATTCAGCAGTTTTGCTAAATGGTAAATTTGACTACGATGGGCTACTACTAACCAAATTTGCGCTGCTGAGTATATCAATCGCCAAAACTGTCCTTATTGTGCCAGCATTGTCTAATGCCCTTGACTGGTGGGGTATAAGAGAAATATTGAAAGAAAGCGGAGAAAGGCTGGTTGGCAGTTGAATGGAAGATTAATAAAAACAAAAGAACTAAATCGAATTTAACGTTGATTAATAATTTGATTATCTTTTTGATGGCGACCAACTCTCCGCTCAACACTTATCGGCTTTGTTTTTATGAGGCTTGTATGATGTATTACTCTACAAAATAGACCGGGAAACATGTACCCTATAAAACATGTACGTTGCAGCATAAACGGATACATATAGTGTGCTTGCGCGCTGTGCACATTTTTACGCTAATATCTCAATGGATCTGTATTGTAGCAATCAGCATCAAACGAAATGAAACGTATTTGGGGTGAGTGAGTGAAATGGGGATATTCAACTAGTTTAAACTTAAAGTATATAACATTTTATAAAGATTGTTTTCCTCTACCGTAATATTATTTTTTACATTATATATGTATGCTTGTACCATGAAAAATATTTTTTTTGCTTCCTTATAATTTTATAGCATCAAGAACAGTGACTGCCTTGACTTTCCTTTGTTTACATCCAAGACATACTTTTTAACAATATGAAAGTCCATCCGTTCGATACTTGCTTTTTAAAAAATGGCCGTTTTCGAGAACAAATACACACATCTTTCTAGCTATTTTATTTAACGTCTTTACTACTCCGTCCATGCACGCACTTAAACTTGGGTAATTTCAAAATTATATGAATTTCGGCGGATTTAGAGCATAAATTCGCCCCATTTTGTTGTTTTTTTTTGGAGAAAAAAATTAATGAGGGATATAACCACGCCCACACGCCCTTACCAATCCGGGAAAATAGTGTTTTTGTGTAAAATAAAACAAATTCGCTAATAAATTAACTCTTTACAGAGACATCAGTAACGGTTAGAGCAGCAATGAACGTCAACTTTCTTGGTTCTACTTTCCTACTTGCTTCTTCACCAAAACATTAGAACGGGATTTGGGCTTGATTTCTTTCTTGTATTTCATCCGCCGTAGTAAATTTACACATGCACACTCATATACACAACACACGCTTCTGATTATATACACACTTAGATATAAAATGATGTAGACAATTAGCTCTACGCTCCAACAATGTAATATTATCTTATCCAATAAATATAAGCCAAGTAGTAACATTATCATTTCTTTTCATTTATACAAATATAAACATCCTCGTTTACAATTTCGCGAGTCAAACTCTGAACTACTGAGAGTGTGTACAGCCTCCTGCACAAAATAAGAACGTATTTTATATATATACCGTATATTTTATATAGATAGATTGTATAATTTACAATGTCATTAGTTGAACCATGAAAAACTTTTAATGTCGCTTAAGATTCTTTTTTTCTTCTTCGCAATTTTGAGTCTCTCTCATTCAACCGGCAACCATTATAAATTGACCTATATCTCTAGTATACAACGTTAACAATTCGAGTATCGTATCATCGTTTTCGTTTGCATGCCGACAAAAAGAGAAAAAACAAATTTGTTTATTTTTCAAACTTACTTGATTCATATAAAAACCAGAGCGGCGGCGGAAAGGACTCCGTAAGTAACTGATTTCATTACTTCCTGGATCCTGCTTTCTTTTCTTTTTTTTGGTTTCTGATATATTATAGGTTTTTACGTATATTTCACCATAGAAACGGTTATTTTTTTTTTAAATTTGCCATCTTCTTTTGTGTTTGACCCTGAGGCAGTATATCATCAAGTACTCTGTATGCAGACTAGTGCCACTGGTTAATAAACCGTTACTAGTAGCAAAGAGAGTGAGAGGTATGGAGTAAGTCAACTTAACTTCCCTAAAAATATTAGAGCTGTGTAGAGTAGAACCTTAAAATATCATCATTCATTGAGAATGCTTTCCCTTCAAAAAGATACTCTGCCCACATCCTATAAATAACCGTTCCCATTTTTATTGTGCTCCAATCCTGTATACTATATATATTATTTATATAACCTACACATAAAAACCTGGCTCTGTTATAAAACTCTACTGATCTCTCTCTCCTGTTGGTTTGTCACAACTCGCTTCCATTTCCACTTTCCCTTCCCCATGGAGTGAAAAGTAGCTGGAAAACGGTTGTCATTTTATAACTTTGTTAGATAGTAATTTACACAGTAATATACTTTGAAATTAATTATTAAGCTTTTTAATGGTACATGCTTGCCGATTATGTATATATCATGCAAATTATCCGTTTGTGTGGTGGCAGATATACCTCTATATATATACACACACTTATCTAATTATTCCCCTAGCACAAAGTACATTTAAAACGGTACCATTATTGTAGTTCCTGTGCGGATGACAGAATGAGTTTTTAACTTTTTTTATATTTCGTTTCGGTGCTGTGTTCGTCGTCTTCGTGTCACCTTCAACTTTACGCGTATACATCACATCTCTCTGTGGCTCGTAGTCGTACCTCTTCTTTAATATCACATTCTGGACAAATTTGGATCTAACAAAGAGAAACTCAGAGTAAAAACTGGTGGGGTATGTTTATAAAATGTTCAGTTTAAATTTAATGAACAACAAAAGTCAACAGAATGATTAGTTTTTACTGCAAAGGTCACATTCCTCTCAGAGGAGCAACATTTTGGTAATGATTTGGTCATAAAAAGTGGTTAAAATTAACACTTTTGAATTCTATACATTTTAATCCACAACTACAGATGAAAGGTATTAACACGGAAAGTAATTAACACATTGAGTGCAGAACTTTTAGAAAACCTTGCCTCACTCCCACACAGAGACCCTCTCGCTGTTGTCACCCATTACCAAAGGTGCAGCTTTGCACGAATTTTTTTGCATAATTAATGTTTCTTTTCAGGAATAACCTTGTATACCTTAATAATAATCATAACAATCCAGTTTGCATATTCATTTTGTACAAATTTTAGTCACAAGTATTGATTAAACTTGCATATAAAAACGTGGGTGGACGATGCGCGGTTCGTTATGTATGGACCGACGTATTAATAATTTCTAGCTGTAAATGCAATACGAATAATATAACATTTTTCTTCCACCGCCAACAACCCGGACATAGCTCCAGTATCCCCACAGATTAGATTCACCTCGGCTCTGTTTTAGCACTGCAGCATATGCATACACTTCCCTAAATCACCTCACGCGAGACAAATACATCAACGTATATAAATTTGCCCCTTTTAAAACAAAAAAAAAATGCTTTAAAAGCATCCTACTTGTGTACCTATATGTCGCACATATTTTATTTATAGGATTGCGTGGGTATGATTTTCTCTTCATAAAACATACCTTAATTATAAGTATCTTTAATACGTAACAATGTAGGCGTAACAGCTATGAATTTTACAGATAGGTTACATATAGTACAGATGCGCAAAAATGCATTTTATCCAGTTGACTCTGTAAGTTTACAAGATTTAGATTTAGTACCGTATAATAATATGTGTAGAGTGTAGAGCAACGTCGTCTTAGTAGAGATTGTATTAAAACAAGACGTAGAATAGTATAATTATGTTTGTTTACAGTAGTAGTAGTAATAATAACAATTATGTAGTTTTTGTAGAGCTCTACTCAGTTTTGTGTCTCTCTCTCTAAGTTCCCAAAATGAGAATGGATAAACTGAGAAGGAAAACGGTGAAAGGATATTCCAGTTTTAATTGGCCTCCATGCTGCATTGCCGCTGGAAGGTTGCCTACAAAAAGGGGAACAAACAGAGAAAATATTAGGAATAAATATACTACGTAAAGTCGTCAGCAGTTTCACACAGAAACGAGCCAACCAAAGCTCTTGTGTGTGTGTCTTTCTCTCTCTCTCTCTCCCTCTATTTCGCCACCGGATTCAGAAAAGGTTTCACCTTGAGCGTTACATTAGCAAATTAGCATAACAAGCACTTTCTAAATCTTCCGTCTCTCTTTCTCTCTTATTCGCTTTTCTCTCACCGCTAAATCCTACGAGCAACGACACAGACTTAAAATAAGCGCATTTGCTAAAGCACGCAGTGTTAAGTAAGTAGGCGCATAATAAAATATTACAGCGCTTTTTGAATTCTATTGTGTTGTTGGGTAAATATCTTTTTAAGAGAGAGAGAGAGAGAGCGAAATAAACACAAACAATTACCATTATCCTATTTTACAAGCTCAACTTAAAAGCAAATATATCACGCTAGAGGGAAAATGGTCTCAGAAAAAGTTTTTTTTTGCCGTTATCAGCAGGAACAGAAAAGTAAGTCGACAAATAGAGTAGCAGTGCTAATACTGCAAATAAATACGGTCACAAAATTTTAGTACTAATGGAGAGGTGGATATCGCCTAACAATGTCATTCTGCTGACATTGGGCCAATTTGAAATGAACACTTCTCTATTCTCTATGCCATAGTGTGTAGGTACACGGTAGTAATAACGTGTCTTTAAGCAGTCAGCGGAATATATATACGTGTTACAACCGCTACAAAAGGGAACCCGTCTGCCTGCCAACGAAAACGCGGCCATTTAGCAGAAAATTGAAAATTAATTGATCTCAATTCTGAAGAATTCATCAATCTGAAACAAGCACGTGTATATAGTGCACACCTACAGACACGAAAGCGAAAATTAGGCAGTTTATTGTCTCTTGCCTTTGATAATAGTACCAGACCAGAAATTAGTTCAAGGTAAATGAAGCCAAAAAGGATATTATCTAAAAAAAGACCTTGTTTCAGTTGTGGTAAAAACGTTACAGTCTGCTTCTCATTTTCCTCATCCGATATTTGTTCTTCCATTAAAATGGGAGGTGACTTCACCCTCAAAAAATTTTGAGAAGTCGGATTACATACACACATGGGTTTTTTTTGGCAACTGTGGCACCTCTTTTAATGGAAATGACTACACGAAGCTTTGATTCTCTGCCTGTCACCATCAAGAAAAGGCACGAGAGAAGATGTGATGCCAGATGTCAAAGGGGCGTACCGAAGGATAAAATCACAACACGTTCGGTTCTCCAGCATCTTCATTTTCCCAGATCTGCTTGTAAATACGAGACTTGTCTTGGTACATTTTACACACTTTTCGACCGGGTTTTATGTATTATAACATTGTCCGGATAACCGTCTCAATGAAAATGTGTTTCGTAGGAGAATCGTAAGTTTGTGAAATTTTTGAAAAAATCAAATACAATAACAAGACTTGATTTACAAGGTCATCTCTCAACTGAAAAAGAAAAGCGCAATAGCGCATTGCTCTCCGATGATACTTTAACCTAAGCCCTTGTTTACTGCCTCACGGTGGCAACAACGTTACCACACAAAGGAGTCCTCCGCCACATACATACAAACATCACAACAGAACAGAGTTGTCTTTTGAAGTAACATTTATGAAAGCGTGTGCACTTGATTTCGTTGTCATTCCACTGCAGTGTGGTGCGAAATCCAGGAAAGTAACAAAATACTGTGTGCGTTTTATGCTAAAGAGAGACAACGTGAGATTTTTCTTGGTAGACATTGCCTTCAGTACAATAAAAAAACCACGACACATCACACATCATCATCATATTGATAGGTAGACGTGAAAAAGATAAAGAAATAGAAGGAACGAGGCTTTCTCCGAACTCTTCTTGGGTTTACTTGGTTGTATGATGATATAATGCTGCCTTCATTATGCTTTGTGGAGCTAGGTGGTCTCTCAGAAAGCGCACGTGTGTGTATGTAAACAGTAAACCAAAGTTTCCACAAAAGTATCAAAGAAAATTATCCACCTTTGCGGAGAACTAAAAGCAAAAACTGCACCACCACCAGTTTCTATGAAGTTTCAAAGGAACAAACAACGGCAACCGTGAAGATGGCAAGAAAGAGATGAGCTAACTCTTAAAACAAAAACCTACTACTTGTCCTGTTGTGGACTACGAGAAAAGCTCGGTGGTATCGTGTCTAAGGAAAACCGAATCCCATAAAGGTAGTTAACAAGGGAATTGTGAATAAATACATAAAAGTGGCTCTACTGCAAACGGGGAATGGAGTACATAAAAGCAGTCAAAGCAGGTGCAATAGTCATTGCCCTATCACCTATAGAGACAGAGCAAGCAATGCCCTCAAAACACATTATTTGTAATTCTGACAGTTTCCCCAAAATATTTTAAGTTGTCCACTCTTAGACTTTGTTTCCACCAGGAGCATCCATATATTTATGATATTCTGGCTGTGTCTCACATTATTTACATTTCAATGCAATTGTATTATATTATATAATGAAAAATGACGCGAAGATTTATTCGGATAGCTTGTCTAATACATATTGGATATACACATTTTCAGAAGGGATTTTCCCCGATCAATAAGTATTTTGAAAATTGTGCAAGGAAAAACAACATTTCTGACAAATAGATGCGAGAAACATATAGAAAGTGTACCTGCTTTCATTACTTTTGTATTGTAAGCTAGACAATGGAGTACAAACACCAAAGCACTTACTGCTCTGTAAGTATGATCCAAAATGGATTTATTGTATAAGCGAAATAGAAATGTTGCGACTGTTTAAATAATTAATTGCTTATTTAATTTTAATTTAGGTCACCCCTAAAGACAATGATCGATGCACCTCATATGACAAGTGATACTAAATATATGATTTTTTAAAGTTAATTTGCGCAATAGTTTTTCCACTTTTCATATAAAAAGTTACCAATGTTAATGTACACTTGCTGTAGAAAGAGAAAGGAACAATACGCAATTAACAACTGCTTAAGTTTATTACACCAACCAAATAAACGCTGGCGAGAATGAGTCCGTTAAATTAATGAAGTGGTAATAACGAAGCAGAAGCTCTTATTAAATTGAATATGTCGTGTAACAAAAATGAGCCTGACAGGTCGTGTTAATATATATCTCGACATGTTTCTCGCTACGGGATGACAAGGTACTTTTCCCTTCCAGTTACCGACATACAAGGCTAACTACCATATTACCATGACGCATAGCTAAAACAACAGCAGTAACAAAACAAATCCTGATGTAACGTAACATATTCAAGGGGAAGAAACATAAGGATAAGCGTATGTACCGTATTATGGCAAAACAGAGAGGCTCTCAAATTATTGTACCGCTTCATTAAGCATCAAAGCGACAAAGAAGGTCGCTAAAAAGCGTTCTTCTGCTTACAAATACTAAGCCAAAATCAAATTTTTCATACAATTCGAGATAAACTAATACTTCAAATTATACAAAATCTGCTCCCGTCATACTACACTGTATTATTCTAATTTTACTATCAATTTTCAAAAAAATTCCCAACTGACATGTAGGTTTAATTAATGCCAGCTCTTATTTTTGGTGAAAGCAGAGTAAATGTCCTCTAAATCTTGCCATCATTCCAGCTTTCTCTGTGGCCCTGTAGTACTTTCCATCCGTACCCTATCAAACTGCACAAAGCAGGCCAGAAATCATTGCAAAATGTTAAGTCATTAGAGTGCAAAATAAAACGTGCCAATCCTATTTATTACGCTCATTTGTCTACTACAACCACGGCTGGCTGCGAAAGTGACAGTCACAGATGGTGGCACCTTCCTACTACTACCATACACTCTTTCTAAACCCTCTTCAACATCCACCACTACTCTGTACTACTATCAACGACCAACGGCAACACACGCGCTTGTTTGGATAGACACTCTTACTTCAATAACTCCTTGTTTCGCTCCCATGTTAACGTTAATCTTATCATCCTTTGCACCTTCCCTACAGCTTCCCTCTCACCCAAACAGAAAAAGACGAACGACGTTACCAACTCCCTCTCCGTTTTCAGTATGCTGTTGCCCTGCCACTCGAAAATGTTTATTCACGAAAAATAGTTCAAACGCAACTGTTTCCTTTGCAAACTCCCAGAAAGTATAAATTTTTTGAAGGCCTTTTTTGTACACACAAGTTCCCCCGTAAAAAAACCAACACACGTTCTCGTGTCTTTTGGTGCGTGTAGCGGTACATTTTCACTTGTCCTCTCTTGTCACATCGGTGTTGCCACCAGAAAAAAATGCCCTTTTTGCTATTCTCATACATATACATACATGCACGCCAAAAGGTAAAAATCAACGACCAAATATATCATAAAAGTGAAAACCTCTAATTCTCTATTATCATAATTATCGATGCACGAATTATGTATTCATGAGTCTATAAAAAGGATTAAATACGCCTTTTCCCCATCTCCACGCTGAGTCGATAAACCTGTGCAAAAAGAGTTATCCCTGAAAAAGTAAATATGCGCCAACGTCGCTACATCTATTTGATTCAGGGCGCACGATGCAAAATATGATTCTGTTTTATAACAACACTCCAGTGGCATCATATATAGATGCACTTATATTTCAAAATAAAACTTTTCGTTTCATCTTCCACCGAGAATGAAACATTGTAATGGTTTGTAATCCAATGCTGCAGAGTGGGTAACAAATACAAAGCTGTCACTTATGTATGTGTATAGTAAGGATGTGAATAGCATCTGTCTATTAAGACTCCCCGTGATAATGTGCTTTCTTCATTCTTATGTCTGTTGACTATGTTGTGCCAGTTTTTCAAGGACGAGGATGAAAGTATAACTGACGCGACGGAAAGAGAGTGAGAGAACACGCATTTCTCGAATTCATGGTTTGTTAATTTTAAAGGAGAAACTACCAAGGTTATATTTTAGCTAAATGATGCTCGCAAAGGAATGGGAGTGGTGGCACTAGACTTTGTACTTTACCATATTGTCAACTTGAACACGATCTGAGAAAAAAAGAGAGAAAAAAGTCAGGGAGATGGATTCGCCAGTCAGTTCGCGCCGTAGTGGCTTTTGTATGAAACCCAATTTGAATCCAAATTTGGTTTCAGACCATTGATTTTGTCGTGTCTGCCAGTAGCAGACTTTAACCCTTTTTTCATATCGGAGCATATGGAATCAAGACCCGGGCAAAAAAGACGGTTATAGGTATGTATGTAGGTAGCAAGGGAAAGTGGTAATAGGAAACCGGGTTTGTTGTAATGCATACAGTGATGCTCTCTTGATTTCAGGCTATCAACATTTTTACAAAGAAAGAGGGACAACAATATGCGCACTTCCCGTTCTAACTTTACTACAATATGCATATTCAACCTCCGGCAACAATTTACAAAATCGGAAAGACGAAATGAGAACGACAAAAAATGAAATTGAGGAAGTACAGACGTACATATTTGGCGAAAAAATCTATCCGGGAGCCGGATCACAGGTATGTTTTACACATTTAGAAGACGATGTAGGTACAATGCAAGGTTGCTACAGGAGAAAGTGCTCCTATTGTGCAAACTGTAATTCTTTCAACTTGTTTCATTTTCGTATTTGCACGTGCAAAAAACTATTCGGAGCAGACAAGTATATAAAATTAAAGAGATGTGGAGAGAAACAGAGAAAATAAAAAAGGCCAGCTGGCAAAGAATAAATTTTTGGTACCGGGTGCCACTGGGGGATTTTTTTTCAAAAAAGGGAAATATAGCTTACAGGCAAGCGGATTATAGTCGGGCGGAAACAGTTTTACAAGGGAAAATATTCGCAGAGAAACTTTGTGTCTGACTTACATATAAACGAACATATAGAAATAGTAAAAATGGTAAAAAAATACTATCAAGCACATAGGGTATGTGGCAGGTATGTAGACGTATTTGATGTGCACAAAAAGTAGTTTATTAGAGACAGTTCCCCCTGTTCTCTTTTTTATGACAGGAGCCATCTTACCAAGAACAATTTTTGTTACCTGCCTAAAGAAAAAAAGCAGGAGATAGGTGGTGGTCGAATCTGCTATTGACATATTGAACACAGGGAACACGTTATGTCTTACATTCTTCTTTATTCAACGGACAACTTTCTGTTTTGAAGGAGGGGCGAAAAAAGTTGGCAGGCTATTTTGGATATCGAGACATTTTGGCGACCTTGTCACACTTACGTATTTGCCAACAGGAAAAGGAAACGAAGTTGGATGTTGGTGTGCATAAGTGCACAGGTAATTCGAGAATATGTAATAAAAGTTGATAGCAAAGATGTACATAAAAAGACAACTAGGACTGGGATGACAGAAAGCATTAAAGTAAACGCGGTTTGGGATATACTTCTGGATGGAAAATGGAAATCGTTCGTGTCTGTGTGGCTCTCGGTATTCCAAAGAAATAGAAAACTAAAAGTTATCTTTGTAGCCTGTATAGTATTAGTCCCTGAAATGGAAAAGTTTTGAAAAGAAAATTTTAAATATCATTTACTTTCTTTTTTTACAAAGTGAGACCTACTTTCTGTTTGAAGGAAATTATGGCGAGAGGTCTTGTGTTTATTTGCGCTTAATCCAGAGTGTCACCTACATGTTTGTGAGAAAAGCTAACAATGCCTATCGACCAACTTTTTGATCGACAACGCATTTTCTCTCTGAAAGGCTCAATTTTCTTTTTCCTTCAGAACAGTTTCTAATAAAGGCACGGGAAACATTTCCAGACAATCGTGTTGTGTGTTTCTGCTGCACGCACACACACTCCCTAAAAAGTTGTGAGGCGAGAGAGAGAAAAGAAATACCCGGAGAAACATTGTCATCATCTCGGCAAAACAATCACGACGAAAGGGGCAAAATAGAAAGCACATTTCATTGAAAAGAAATGAGAGAGACGTACGAAGTCAGCTATAGCGGAGATATACAAACTACAACGAGAAAAAGCAGTTCCGCCACATCAGTGTAAGCGCACACTGAATTGTGGAAGAGAGTAATAAAAAAAGCTTCCCAAAAAATAAGCACCGTAGTGAAAGCCTAGAGAGAGAAAGAGGAGAAAGAAGAAAAGAAAGTGTGCCAAAAGTCAGAAAAGAGGGCGTCATCCAATCATATTATCTTTTTTTATCGTCTTCATCAAAAGTGTCGCCCCATCATAATTTTCAAAATTATGTTCCCTGTGTGTGCCCCAAAAGCATATACTCTACTACACCAGCACACTAGCAGACGGTAACCTTCTATTCCACGTATATAGTCATATTGGGCTAGTCACATTAATTAGGTGTGAAGGGCATCATCATCATATATTATAGTCTGTGCATCCTTAACATCATCAAGAATTCTGGGCAGGTCAACCGGAGACTTTTAATTATATTTCTGCAGAGTTGTGTCCAATTAATATGGAATCAACGCAGAGACTCTATTCGAGGATGACGGAGGAAACGCGTTATGAAGCAGACAAGGCTGATTAGAGGGAGCAGAGAATGGAGAGAGAGAGAGAGAAATAGAAAAACAGTTCGTTTACTTTATACGTTAAATTTCATTTCCATCCTTTCATTTACATAGTCCTACCCATCCAGACAGCATATTCGCTTTTACACCTACACTTTCATGAGTAACGCAGTTGTGCACGCGTGTGTCTGGAATGAGGAAAGACAGGCGGGAGTAATTATATCTATCATTAGACCGAGAAACAGCCAGGCAATGAAATTTATCTCCTTTTGATGCACACCATCAATCCAAAAATTTTCTTGTTGAGTGATTTGATAATTTAAAAGTTTTCTTTGTGTGTCGGTACACGCGTCTGTACGCATCCTACATGTTGGAGAAAGTTCGTTGCTCTAAGGGCCATCCCAAAAATTTACTTGGTGGAATATACATTTCTTGGAAGATAAAATAATAATCCTGGTCGAAATATTACGGTATTTTGTCTAACTGAGTGTGTTCTCTGGTGATGTGTGTGAGTGTGTGTGTATGTGTGCATGTGTGCAATCTACGGAAACGTGTACTTGGTATTTGGTATGTACACCCATGTACGGTAAAAGAAAGAGAAAAGTCACTTGGGACAATAAATACAGTGAGCGGTCAGATTACAGAAAAGCAATCTGTACGTGATTTTTAGCGTCACATTATCTTCCTCCTCATCGGGCCCCATAAAAAAAGAAACCTTCCTACGTGCACCGCACAGATGCACACATATACTCCCTAACCCCGACTACCATTCTTCTTTATAATCCTTCTTACTTATATCCCACCACTGTATTTCTGGGAGGCATTACTCTCCACCAACTGAAGAAAACCAACAAAAATTATGCTTTCCTGAATTACAATCGTGAATGTTTCTGGTTTCTGTCTAAATTTATAGAGTGTACCCGCATAAAAATTCACAATGCAGGCAAACGCGCAGCCAGATATACACTCACCACCATAAAATATGGGTTATCTCTTTGTGAAGGCCTTTGCATTCTGGAATACATTAGAGTTCTCTTAAAAAATATATATACATAATATCCAGATTAAATATAGTCAAAAGAAAAACTATCTCTCGGGTTCTCGCAGCTCAGCCGGTATTGCTGTGCGGTTGGTTAGACACAATAAAGTAAAGAAGGATTTCTCTCTTACTTCATCTCTCTCTCCCTCCCTGTAAAATCTTATTTTTTATTTGCTCTCCACTTCCTTGAGCACAATGTGTATAATGTTCACTCGCCACAGTGCACATATTCATAAGGCACGACGGTACCCGCTCTGCCCTGCATGTACTTCAGACTTGATACACAGTACTTTTCTCTATTTCTATAACGTTTTTGCTGACTAACCTGATTGTTGTGAGTCCACAGAATGTTGGATGGAGGTTCTGGACTGTGCTCCACGATACAGGTGAGATTTATGGTGCTCCCACGACTGATGTACATCTCCGGAGCCCCCATAATGGTGGTATTAGGCTCTGTAAAGCAAAAAGAGAAAAAAAACGAGAAATAGAGAGAGAAAATCGGAAAATGTTGGAAAATACAATCAAGCCGCACAATATTCTACGAGGGTCTCCATGTACATGTTTCCTTGTTAGTAGTAGTATGTTATAGCGCAATATACGGAGAAAAACTCGATACATAATGGGTTCGATACATATTATTTGAAGCGCAGGAGGCGATGGTGCACCAAAAAGAGAAAGTAAACATTCAGAATTCAGACAAGTAGAGAATTTACGAGAAAATCTCTCTTTCTCCTGTGGTAGAAACAACACTACGTACTTCCTACAAACTCCCACTTGTGTTTCTATCAATTTATACACTATTTTCCCGATAAGCTCGGCCGATGCTACCCAAAAAATAGAGAAGATTTTGTTGCCGGCTACATAATAATTCGTGGTAATCATCCTGGACGCTGATTGTAATGTTTCTGTGAAGCATCTCTCGCTCGCGCTCTCTCTCTCTCTCTATCTACCCCTGTGCAGGGAGTGTGGCTCCAGAGAGATGTTGTTTTAGTACAACAGTATATAAAATTGTTAGATGCTTTCATAAATGGGCCGTTTTTAGACTAGAAGGTGCTTACTATTTATTTTTCTAGTTTGTTTCCCCGTGTATCTTTTAATGAAATCCCATTTCTCCTTTACTACCAAAATACTCCACTCGGCGTTGTGTGATGTGTATTGTGTATACACTTTATAAACGTATTTTTTCCAGTTTGCCGATATTTTTCTTGCCAGGAGGGAAAGCACTCAGCTGGCAGCGGTTCTTTCTTAATCTCAAACGATGAGATGTGCACAAAACGCTACCAGGAGAAAAGTCTGTTGACCCAATTGAAAGGAAAATACCTAATCCACAAATTTATATGCCTGTGTGCCTCTTCGAAAGAAGGAGAGGGTGCAACGTACCAGGGAGGGAACATGTACCAGGATCTCTCCTCTCTCTCTCCCAGCTCCTTACGCTTTTACACCATTTCTGCTTCACCAACTTCTTATCTAACGATGGGAGAAAATTTGTACAAAAATCCCTTCAATTCTGTGGTATAACTGTTGGAAATCCTCAGATTGGGCAAATAACGAGGAAAATACCCGGGGAATATCCCCCAACATTGTGGGTGATGTATCCTTTAAGTCGAAATAAAAATTAATTTATCTTCCATCTTCTTCCTTCATCGTCGTTAGCTTCATTATGTTGATCATGATCATGATCCCGATCATCGGTTAACTTGAACTAAGCACAGTTTTGTCTGTCTGTAGAGAGGAAAATGAGTAACATACACGGACTTAATGAGAAGACCACATTCCCTTGATCGGGTGTCTTGGCGTAGGATCTACGACCATGTTTGTTCTAGTTCCTGATTATATAGAGGTGAAGAGAGAGTCACGATTTCTGATGAAACACAAACAAGTTGGTACTTTGCTAAGAATCTGGAATTTTACCAAGAAACAGTCAAGATTTCCCCCCTTTATTTTGTTGCAAATCCATGCATTGCATGACGTATATAAAGTCAGATTAACTTTTTCTTTTGGAGAAAAAGCAATTCGCAAAAAACAATCCCTCCTATATTTTTACTAGCTTTGGTTTTATGGACATTTATGGTTACTACTACACGCACACATATAAACATACGCACACATAAATTTACCTGGATTTGTTTCTGTATTTACCGTAGGAAAATAGAAAGGTAGATTGTTTTCAGGAGAAAAAAACTTTTATTTCTTACGGTTTGACTTCATATTTTGCAACTAGGATTCTTTCTATTGGGTGCAGCAGCAGAGAAAGTTGGAAAGTACTTATATATTTTTTTCTCTTTTTGTAGCATGTTACAGCTGGTCATTCATGTGTGAAATGGCAATAAAAATCCTTTCTTTGTCATTTTTCCTCCGATTTTTTTTCGTTTGGTAAAATAAAAAGTCAATCGACCTTCACTTTGGTTTTTCTTTTACCAAACTTAATGTATACGTGTATGTATACAAAACATGCACTTTCTCCTCTAACGTGTATTTATGAGGAAAGCGAAAAAAGTTTACAGAATGCAGCTAACTATGCAAACAACGTAGAAGGTAAACCCGTTTTTATTCAATTCCGGCAAATCCTGCTCCACTGGGAAATCCGAAAGATTTAACCGTACCACTAGTTTACGGTTCAGCGGAGCTGTGCGTCACTTTCGTTTCGCATGTTTGGTTTTGTGGACGATTGAAAAGAAGAGAGAAAAGAGAGGTTTGTACGAGGACATTATATCATTGTGACACTTGCCAATCTTACTTCGCTCTTGGCGTCTTTAGTGAGATATATAGGAGTCGTAAACATTTAGCTAAGTTAAACTTCAAGTCGAGGAGATACTTACAGAGTAAATATGATAGGTACCATCTGGCAACACAACAAAAGGCTACGTTACACTTTTCAATCAGGATGGCAGGTATAAACCTGTTTTGCGTCTGGTGTAGCAATGACCCATGACTCTCTCCATGTAGGAGTATACTGAACGTTTCCTAGTGCAAAAGGAAAATGTTGCAATATTTAGGCTGTCACCGTTATCCACCAATTTGTCCCGACCTAACTGCAAAACGACGAACTTTCAAAATCTGAGGAGGATTTGCCTTACAGAAGGCAATGTAGCACACAATTTGGAATATCGACAAAATTGGTACTAGGAAATTCTGCTGTTTCTGTTAGCGTGTTTGTCCACAAAGTATTCTTTATTCTGCCAATCATCTGCCCAAATGTTAAAATTTTCAGAGTAAAATAGTCAGCTTTCGATGAGGAAATTGGATGAAATTTGCAGAACAGAAGATTATAGTAAGTGGTCGATTATCGGAGACACTGCTACTTTTTCCTTCTAGATTTCCTTAAAATATTTTCCTTTTCTTTCACTTCGTTTATATACATACAATCTGCTTGTAATACCTTTACTTTGACCTGAAAAGGTTTGTCATATAACAACGCATTTTTTGCAAGGCGAACTGCACTTCTTCGTTTACTGGAATACTCCCTGTCTCTCTTTTTCTCACTGGTTCTGCCAGTTTTCTATTCTTCTTGTGCGCTGTAACGAAAAAATGTGAAAAACTTTTTATGTATGAAGCAATATGTTTGCACTATAAATATTCTATACGCATATTAGTTTCAAAAAAGAACACGAAAAAAGAAAATCTAAGTAAAAGCGATCAGAAAAAAGGCAACGTAAAAATGGGATACATTTTTATTCCGTTTTGGTTTTCAGCTTCCTTCCTATTACAACCAGCAGCAGTACCGGAATTCAGTCGTGCTTTCTTCATAATATTATATCCCCTTCCCCGTAATATTTGCCTTCTTTCTGCCCCTCCTCCCCCTTCTTTGTCGACTTTGACACATAAGCACAAATGCTTTCACCATAAAAGAGAGGAAAAATGTGTGCGTCTCCATATCAGTATCTTTTTCCTGTACGTGGCTACGTCTCTGTCTCTGTCGCGATATCACCCAGAACAAACCAGGAGGACACACATCCACGCTTAAAGAAATGTAGAAAGAAAAGACGTGGAAGAGAGGGAAAATTGTAGAAAATACCCTTATTTGGTTTGGTTTCCCATAGTCTCTCTGTCCCTCTCTCTCTCTCTCTCGCTCTTTCTCTGGTTCCTTTTTCTATCCGGATGCAGAGACGAGAAGAGCGTAAAAAGGCAGAGAGGTATTTTTTGGTGTCACGTACTCGATTTGATTTGCAAATTCTGTTCTGCTCTCTCCCTCTCCTATCATCTTGTTACACGAGAACATAAAAAGGGGTGGTGGTGGTGAAAGTAGATGGATCCATCTACTTAAAAATATTCTATAGCCAATCTCTCTTTCTCTTCTTCTCTCTCGTATTCTTCTTTCATCCTGATATGAATGTGGAGTAGGCCATGTTCTGCTACTGCTGGAGCGGCGAAGATTATACAAACACACAAAATGTATCCAGATTATGTGCCAAGCTGACGGTCCGTCGAATTATGTAGCAGCGATACATATTTCTCTCTGGTTTCTCCAAATTCATACGTAACTAGTTAGGCACATACCCATATTATGCTAATATAGTCTGCAGATTTACAACTTTTACCCTTTGCCAGCAACCAAGAGAGAGAGAGAGATACTTCACGAGTTAGGGTAGGAAAAACTGGGGAAAAGTTTTTTATTATCATTATTCATTCTTTTGTGGGGACTCCCCCTCATAAAGGTTGTGATTCTGTANAGTTAGGGTAGGAAAAACTGGGGAAAAGTTTTTTATTATCATTATTCATTCTTGTGTGGGGACTCCCCCTCATAAAGGTTGTGATTCTGTAGGAGATGATCACAGACACACTGTCATATAAGGACAGAAGTGCATACATTCACTTCCATAGCCACATTAGCTGGTGGTCTAAGACATGTACCTACTAACCTACACACAAGTGTGGTAATCCTGTCATGAAAACGTACATATTGTTAGGAGGATAACTGGCGACAAACAAAATGACGCCGTTCTCTCAAGTGGGAGCAAAAAGTAAGGGCACCGGCACCAGGGAAAGTGTGTGGTATGATCAGTTATGCTGGTTTTCCTGTCACCACTGAAAACAGTTTTCCCAGAAAATGTGCAAATGCCTGAGATATCAAGAGTGAAATGAATAGGGGCAGTTAGATAGAGAGAAAATAACATTCATCCATCTGCTCCTTTTCAACAGAGGCTATTTTATGCATGCCTGAGTTGGCAGCTTGGGCAAGAGGACAAAAAATAGAAGGACGGCGAGAGGCAGAGAGAGAGAGAGAGAGAGACTCGTTTTTTGCTGTATTTGGTTTATATACACTTTCGCATCAAGCCTTGTTCAAGCAGAGAGGAAAGGGTGACTAGTACATGCAAAAGACAGGATAAAGCTTTCCATCCACAGGAAATTCTCTTGCTTTTACTGATGAAATTAGGTATCTCCATCAAAAGACTGGGCACATTTTTCCCAGGGAGCGTAAACTAGGCACACACTAAAGAAAGTGAACAACAAAAAACGTTTGCTGCTCCGGAGGCTGTTGTTGTATTGTAGGTGGATCAAAGGCCATATATCTCTCGGGGAATTTCCATTTTTCAGGTCGTATTTCCAGTTTAAGAAAAGAGGACATGCTTGCAGCAAGGGTCTAAAGAGGGGCACCTAAATTGCGCCGTTACACGAAAGGAAGATAGATCTCTTTTCTTTCTTGTGTACACATACACGCATAAACCGTGCTTAATGTGTGGTTTTGGCTTTGGTGGTGCACCGTTTGAGAATGGAAAAATTTAGTGGCAAAAGTCGACAGGAAAACATCATTTATATTAACCTCTTATATAGGTAAACATATACTTGAGACGTTTGTCGCTCCTGTGCTTCTGCCAAAGAGCTTATTGGTACTTCAATGCGTTTTTTCATTTCCACTAATACTCAAAAGCTAAAAAAAAGTCGAGAGGGAAAGGGAAAATATTTTTTGATGTCCTGTAATGCCAAACTGGACACATGACAGGATGTTGACTCTCATTGAAGGCGGGGAGAGTGTGGGAAAGCGAGAAGCGTGTACAATAAGAATGGTAATTTCATCAGGCACCACCAACTCAATAAAAATATTTTCATGGTTCAGCCACTCGTAAAAGGGAGAGACGGGGTATAAAATTAAACATAAATTTTTCTGATGAAATGCTCCTAACTACTTTAAAAAATAACTGTCTAGCCTTTCTCCCATTTGAAGAACACGAAAATCCATCTCTGCATGGAAAACTAGTAGTCTTGGCTTGCTCACCCGTGAAAAAACGAGCTCGCTGGCAGTTACTGTATTTTTGTACTGCGGCTGGTCACAGAGTGCTACAACAGCATAAATCATCCATATGCATGACGGCGCCGACAAATCCAATCGTCACAAGTCAGTCCTTTTTACGTTCCCCGGCAGAAATGAATGACTGGATCGGTGAAGAGAGAGAGAGAGAGCGCGGAGCAGCAACTTGACGGGGAAAATTATTATGATTTTTTATATCTTTGTCTGTGTGTAATCTATATACCTACATGTACGACACACTGGGCAATATTTTATCGGTTCCCGAATAATTTGCTACGGGAGAAGTCCAAGAATGCAGAGGAGGATATCTTTGTCAGCCACCAGGCAAGGTTATTTTTATAGAGCGTACATTTACATATTATTATGACGATGACTACGGTGACGACGACGGGTTTTGTGGTTAGCAAATAATACGAATCTTCTCCGTTAGGCGTTTACGTGAAGAACGTGTCAAATATGCGGTCAAATAAACTTGGAAAGATATTCTATTATAGAAGCAGTCACGCTGCCACCACTATCACAACCACGGTCGTCACTATGGTTTTCCGTATCACTTTCACTCCGACGTTTGATCTGACGCTCTTGTTGTTGGGTTAGGATATATGAGGTTTTTTGCCAGTGCTACTATCACTCCTACTCTTGAGATAGGACAGAGGTAACCAATAATCTACTTCCGAAAACAAGCTGTAGTAAAACGGATGGCGATATAAATTTCCCAATATGGTAGAAATGCTATTTTGGAGAAAGGAGGACGGGTGGGAAATAAAGAGAAAATAAAGTTAGGAAATTCCGCGGCATCGCCTATGTGCAAAATTGAGAACAAATGCATACCTCCACACACGTTCTGCTGGATTAGAAATGCAATTACAAGGAGATGCTAACATAAAAAACGGAGGATTCGAAATGATATATTGACTTTGGTAAGCAGCCGGGAATATCAGACAGACGTATTATGTTATGTTGGGCAGTCAAAAACGTTTTTATTCAACGTAAAACGTATTTGCAATTGTAAGATGTAAAAAGTAAAAGTAGTGGAGAAAATTGTCTTAAATTGACTCACAGTATAAGATTGACTTACAACAGAGTAAAATTAAAGCTAATTTTATACACGTCGTCTCTCAGACATCCTGACCACCTAAATTGGCTAAACCGCTAATAATTAATAAGTATTAGGCATGTAAGCAAGACCGTAACCTTGTTTGTCTTACTCTTTTCCCTTGCGCCAATATCATTAAAGTGGATAGTGTGTACAGAATTTAAAACTGATCCCATACAAAAGTTTTTCCCATTTGCTCGCCACCCCTATTCATGTCCATCTAACCTGTAACTTTTTCCAGACACTAGCAACCTTGGAAAGACGGTGATACTATCTGTCTAGGCACAAAGCACACGTGCTGCTACGCACATAAAAAAGTTATTGGTAGAATAGGCCAGGGCCACCGGTTGGTACTATCGTGCAACGCGGCCATAGTCTCACTTCTTTTTGAGTTTCCGAATTCCGAGAATACAATACAATTTAGGAGTTACCTACTCCCTTCTTGGGGAATAAAGAACTGCAAGAAATATTTCTTTAAAATATCTGTCCTTCTATCTTCCCCCTAAAAATCCCAGTCGACCAAGGCTCCACTGTTGTGTTGGGAAGTATTAATCTTATCAAACAACCACTATTATTCTCCTTCGCAGCTGCAAAATTTCCTAATAAATGTGATAATATGTAAAGTAATCGTCCTAATCAGGCGCATCTTCCTCCCCGACAATATCAACGTAAGCGGGAAAATTAGAGAAAGAGTGTCTCATTTGTAAGATATTCATAAGAACGCCGCTTGGTCTCAATTCTGTGGCGCAACGAATTTCCCCAATGAATGAAATGACGGCATGGGTCTTTGCGGGATGAGAACATGTTTATTGCTGTACATTAAGGGAATACATAAAGAGAGAAGGGGAGGGCTCAAAAAATTGGCACTATCCTGATGAAGCTGCTCCTGCTGCTGATGATGATAATGGAAAAATTAAGTAAGTCCTCCAGAAAACTTTCACCGAAGCTTGTCTACATAGAGGTAGCGCGCGAGTCTGTTCTTTTTTTACTTTAGCGTTCCTCATTTCACTAAAGAACGCTTTTGGCTATCAGGCATCATTGTTTTATAAAGGAGCGAGAGAGAGAGAGAGAAAGGGAACACTTTGGAGGTCAGATGAAAAGCGTAAAAGACAAGTAGTTCTTCAAGTATCTTTTATATTACGCTAGGAGCCTCCTCCTCATCATCATGGCCTACCTATATATATTATACCGTACATAATCTGATAAAATAAAAGAGAAGCCGAGGAAATGAAGATTCTTTTACACTCACTGAAAATTAAATCCAAAAAGTGGCAAAACTTTATGCTTTCAGCAAAGTTAACTTTGTCAAGTCATCCGCAAGTTACAGCAAGGCGAAGCGGAGGATGTTTATACTGCATACGAACAAAAAGTATCCACTTTCATAGAAAGTCTAAAAGGTACATCGATAACGTGCACCTAAAGGGAAAATATTTTATAGTGTGGATCCACTTTTAGGTGTTTCGTCAAAAGAATTAAATTATCACTGATCGCATCATTCAGGTTTCTTGTAAGACTGAGGCATTCAGAGTTAACGAAGGTGGTGGTGGTGGTATACCTATATAGTTTGTTTTAGGCGGTGGTGGTATGTTCCTGGGCTGCCAGTTGTTTTCCAACTTGTAAAAGCACCACAGAAGAGAAAGGTCTGACACGCATATTGTTCCGTACGTGGGCACATTAGAGGTGTAATGGATAGCACTGGCGGAGCCAGATATATTCTATACGTAGCCATCTTGTCAAGTTTGTTTAGTCAAAATTTTAAGGACAATAAAAAGTAAGAGAGGTGGGTGGTGACAAGGCAATTCGAGAAGACATTCCAAGGAGGGTGTATACATGTACTATTAACAGGAATTGGGAGTCTAGCTGTTTTTTCTAAGTACTGCTTCTATTGTCCTACTCATTCTCGAGAACAATGGGGGTTACCAGTGATGAATATTGAGAATTACGACTATTGTACCTGTTCACCTTGAGAGCACTCAAAATTTCAACAAAAGATTGTGCTCTATTGTCTTTAGGTATCAGTGTTTTCAAATCGTTCGCTATAGAGCATATATATATAGTAGTCTACCAGGTGTATGTTTAAATCGCAAGGAAATTGAAAGGTTGAAAATGGAAGAAACTATTATTTTTATAACGTTTACCCTTGTTTTTACATTTATTTAGGTATTGGGTCATCATGTATTTTTGTAAATGTAAATTTTTTATGTTAAATACGTTCAACATTAACCAATTTCTACTAAACAGAAGTCTCATTATTGGTGAAACATGAATGTAGCTTTGTTGTATAAGATTAGAAGTGGATTTAGATGTGTATTGTAGTTCATAACTTGTTGTTAGACGCAGTAGGTGACTACGCCGCCATAGCTTTCCTGTCTGAACAATTTTATGCAGTTAATTTATTGGGAAGAATTATGTACTGCCAAGTGAGCGTTGAGGTTAATGCCAATTCACAGTAAATCTTGTGTGGAAACATAAATTACGTATAAAATACCCAAAATGTGTGCAATGTAGCATTTATTCATATACACGTGTTTTTACTAGCATAGTACTAGCAAAGCAGGCATCTTAATTTTTTTCAAGCCGTATATAGAATCTGAAGCTAAATAAAATATTCTGGATTTAGCTTATGGTGCTATTAGGTACCCCATAATTTCTCTTTCTTTCCCCACGGTAAACCTCCACACTCTCTCCAAGTATCAATTTTTATTCCCGAATTCCTATGCAGCTACTCTCCCTTGCACCGCACCCATTTCATCACTGTTTGTTACATACTCTTTATCTTTCCAGCTAGTTAGGGAAATTGTGAGGCGCACTTCATTAGTACTTTCTCGACTTATCCGTGCCCGATAGCGGGAATGGTAGTAATGGTGGCGGTGGTTGCAGTAACTTTCACCTCCTCTACTTTTTACCTCAGACCTTTATAGTACCCAACAAGTACTTTATTTTTCAATAGAATTCATCTATTTATCTACTGTGTTCGTACTTGCTTACGTACGCTACGATAAAGACCTACATGCCTGCCTACAAAGCCAAGCGTTACAGGAGGGCACACAGACACAAAAGCCGTGTGTGTGTATGGCATACGCGATGCATGCGAAATAGAGCGGAGTAAAGGATAAAGGGCTCGAGACTCCTTTTGAAATTTCCTTTCACACATTCTCCTTGTATCCACTACCCCAACTACTACAATTCTACTTGCATAACCCAAAACAGACTGATTGCAAAGACAAGATCCCTTGAGGCATATGTGCCCTAAATTTCGGTATGGATAGATGCCTACTCTCTACATTCATTTATAAATGTTTACTTCTCTTGTGGAATGTAATACCTAACCACAATAATGCGGAATGGAAAGCGAAAGTAAAGAAAAGGAAGCCTTTCGCAATTTCATTTCCATTTTCCATCGTCTAGAATACAAAAGTTAGGCAGGGAAACACCTATATAATATTATTGTGTGTGCATTTGTGTTGTTTGGTAAATTATATAAGGTGAAAACAGCTTTCTCCTTTTTTCACGTTCCTTGCCATAACGCTACAAGCTGGCCAAAAATGCACGAATACTAGAGCATATAGAGAGCATTGGAATCATAAATCGAAAAGAAGGAACAATGCGGAAAAAATTGAACTGTGAACCTATACATATACTCTGAACCTGACTGATTGTACGTAGGTATCAAAGCATCATCATCGCATGACACGGGTCATAAACATTCCTCTTTAGACATACATTTTTTACTCGGTCGCCAACAAAAGCAGTGACTTTCCCCACACAAAACCAGTTTTTTGAATGGAGTAAGCTCTCTCATCCTGCGAGTCTCAAGGTCTCTCAAAATCATTTCGATTGGATGCTTGTGTACAGTCACTGCTCGGGATTCCGATTGAGCAGACAAAACATAGATGTTCTCCTATTGTAGAAATCCAATGACAGGGTCAGACTAGTTGGGACAATGGGAAGAATATAATGGTGTGTGACTGCAAAATATACATATATCCTCTCAGGTAAATAATAGAAGATATTTGCCGGGAGGGAACAACAGGAATTACTACGAGTGTGCTAAAGAGGATGAGAAAGGACAGCAAAGAAGGATTCAGATGCACACCAAAAGAGAAATGAAAGGAAATGACGGAAAGCTATTATTATTAGTTTGATGACATGGTCCGATGGTAAGGAAGAGTTTGGTATTGGGGTCAGAACGGACAAAAATTTAAGGAGAAAAAAAAACAAACGGAGAAAGGTGTCAGTATTCAAGAGTAAGAGTTCTGCTTCTATTGATGTCATTTTTAGTACAAGGCTGTGTGGGAGGAAGAGAAAGTCTTATTGAATTTTGTTTTAAAAAGGAAATGCGGTTCTCTGTTTATGTAGGAATGGGCAACAAAAAGATTTTGTAAGGCACAACAGATTCTATGCCCACAAACGCTTCCATTGTTCAGATCTTTCGACAGAGGAGAAAGTTAGCGTTGTGGTAGATACAAGATACAAAGCTGGCAATAAATTTCAAAGCCGGAGAAAGTTTTGTCAGTGGAAGGTTTACACGAAATAAAATGAACGGCAAGGACAAGAAAAGCTAAAGGCTAAACAGTATATAAATAGGTACGCAACCTTTCAAAATATCCCTTTCCCAAGGCAGATTAAATAACTATATAAATATATCTATACACATATAACCTTGCTTTCTCTTTCACTTTCTCTCACTTTGACGTATTCTGTTTTTTGTGCCACAAATACTATTACTAATACGAAATCGTATACGGTTAAAATAGCTGGTATTTGTGTCTGCTCACACTTTTGCATAAAAGAACATTAAACCTGTAGATGTCTGTTACCTTTACCTTTTAGTCAAAACAGCAGTATTTTAACAGCGCCGGTGTCAACTGTGCAGCCATCTAACTCTCTCAATGACGATAATAAAACAAGATCAAAGTTGGGAAAAACCACAGCTCCTGTAGAATGTTTCGTATAAAAGTCGCATCATTGACAAAATAGGTATATTACAAAGCAGCAGAAAGAGCACTTTATGAGCGCCTTGTCACTAAAAAAGGTAAAGTTTTTGAACAAAAACAAAGCGGGTCAAAATTTACGATGTCGTGAGCGTTTTCTTAACACCCGTTTTATGTATGCATAGACAAGCGTCTAGTAAATTAGAAAAGAATCACTTTAAACGTAAGTGCCTATGAAAGATTTGCGGGTAAAAGGAACCAGCTATCTCAAGGATAAACGTATTTAGAATTATTAAAATATGTGGAACCGGCCATGGCCTCTTTCTTTGAATTTAATTTTCCTCTAATGCCACTAGGTATACGCGTGACGTAACTAGAAAACTAGAAACAAAAGAATAGCTACCAAGTCATGCGATTCTTTCAAGGCACCAATCATTAACAGACAAGGTCACTCAAAGAGGATCTTTGATTTGAGATTAATGAGGACATTTATTAGTTATTCTCGTTTCTTAATTTTTGTTCTAAAGACAAGCATTTTTTGTAATTTTCTAAAATGTCTCATCAAATTACGTCGTTTATGGATTTTGCCACTTTTCAAACAGACTAGTTTGACGGCATCCAACAAAAACCCGAATGGACAAAACCGTAAGCTACATAAAAGGGAAATGGTAAAAGAAGATACCTATTTGAAAATTGTTCTTGGAAAAAGAAAAGTTTATGGCGTATCCCTAATGCTTTCCTATTCCATTTTCTCCTCTTAGCTCCATTTCTTCAACTCATCAAGACGTCCGGTTCTCTTTCTCTTTTCCTTGTTTTGTTAGCGTCTCATTATTCTGCTTTTCATTACGTTTCATTACATTTTCGCCGCGAGTGAAAATACATTAGATTAGTGGGAACAACGATGATGGTGATCATGTTGCTGTTGTTGTGTAACACTTCTTCACTGCTTCTCTGGAAGAAGCCGCGTTTTAAACAAGTTTTCTTCCCACCAAGAAAGTCAACTTTAGTTTTACTGTCTTGTATACAGCTACAAATTTCTCTAATTTTTTCTCTCGCCTCTTCTTTCTACAACAACCGATACACACATTTGGCTACTGCGGCTACACTTTAGCTTACCGGGACCAAACAAACTTGTGAAAGTGTGCAAAAATGAATGCTTTAGATACTGCCTCCTTCTTAAGAATGCTCTTGTCTTATAAACCGTCTCCAAATGTGTGCGTCAGTCATGCACAACGTATTCACTGCCTTGAGGAAAAATGTATTCTCTGCATCATGTTTATTCCTTTTAAATTCAAACAAGTTAGACAGACACTTTGTGTGGCAAACTATTTTAAAAGCAACAACACGCCTCCACTAGGGCGATAAGAGATAGACAGGCAAGCCAGTCATTTTTGATAGCATGTGAGTCTTTCAGGGCATCTGGAAGACGGCGGCTTAATAATTAGATAGGTAGTGCCAAAAGACACAATCTCCCATGAATTTTATGGTTTTCCAACCAACAATGGCATCAACAAAAGAAGCCGCGAGCCAAAGCGACAGTTTTTCTTTTGTGACCGCAGGAACGTCCTAAGCTGTGTTGATCGAAAAGCTACATAAGAAAAGGAGGGGAAAGTGGGCCATCATTGGTCTGAGTGCAGGCAAATGTATCAATAAGATCATATTCCTTTTTATTGTAAGAATTTCAAACGACCCGTGTTTAGGATGGATAGCAGCAACGAGGAAAGAAGAGCTGAGATGTAAAAGTAGCAAAAGTTGATGCCAATTACGTCACTGGTGATGTCCTAGTGCTATAGAATTTTTTTATGGAGCTCATACACGAGGAAAGTAGCCTGGAGAGAGATATATATTTTCTGGTTAGATGAGCAGCGCCAGAATGTATTACGGAAATCGTCTCTTTCTTTTGTAAGGCTTCTCGGTCGGGTAATTGTTGACGAGGAGGAAATGCGCCTACCAAAAATATATAATGTGAGGTTTTAGCTGCTAGCAAAAATCTGATGTTTTAACATTTTTGCATTTTGTGGAGGCTCGGATGTAACTCTGCTGGAGGTAAGAACAAAAATAAAAACAGGCAGGGATGATGGTAACTGGGGTATATTTTCAACTAAACAAACAGTTTTTACAGAAATTTGTGTCGTAATAAAAGTGTATCATTCGTATTTCCTTTCATTTTGGGAATGCAAAATTTTTATTGGAATAATTTTAGTAAGTTGCCTTATTGTAAAGCTCGTTTTCTTCAAATTAGGCTGTTAATAATATTTAAATAAAAGTTTTATAATTCTCCCACCAGTCACTAGGAAAGTAATACACAAAGGTGTATCAGCTTTCTCTCGGTTTAATGTCTATACCTGTTTAAATTTGCATGTTTTAATTTAAATATCCCTAAAAGATACATTTTCTGGTGATACGCTGATTTCCTTTCCGCCCCCGCACACAAAATCTTCAAAAGTAGTTCCCATTTAGGAGAAGGACAATGAGCCACTAGCATTTAATTTAAATTACCGGCCATTATTCCCTTTAAAAAAGAAAGAAATGGGGCTGTAAAGTAGGGCCCTTATTTTCCATTGAAAAGTTTCCCACGATAGACATATGTACAATGATAATAACATTTTTTGCCTAAAAGGTAAGTCGTCCTAGGTAAATAGCGTATGTACACCCAAAAGACGTTACCGGTGGATTGCCCGG
>JAHZNE010000333.1:0-17670 GCA_027744055.1 Callyntrura sp. NNG-2020 | reverse complement strand
TGTTGTGCAATATTTTCTGGCTGTTGTTGGGTATTTCGTTCATGTCATGTCTACCGATTGTGAGTGCCACCACCACCACCACCGTTTTGTGTAAGGGAGTATGTGTTATGTATTTGGTGGAGAGAGAGAGAGAAAAATGTAAACAAAAACAAACTGATTGATGGGGAGATACGAATTTTGAGAGTTGGTTTGCCGTTGTCGAATTCAAATTCAATTGATTAAATGGAAAGAATGATAATAACCGCAAATTGAAAATTACGAGGGGTTAAAGGTTAATGGTTATTACAACAGTTAAGTTGTAGTACACATTACACGTCATTTAACAAATTGTTATAAAAAATTAGTTTAGTTTGTTACAAAATAAAGGGTGATTTATAGTCATCATCACACCGACCCCCGTTTTCTGTCGTTATCAGACGGTCGTGCAGAGATAGAGTGGTGAAAAGGAAGGAGGGACTGTAGTATAAAACGTCAATTATCTGATGCCTATTGGGTTTATTGATTTAATTTTTGGTGCGTATAAAATCTGTTTGTTTGTCTTGTCGTGGCGAGGAGTAATGGGAGCGAAGGAGAACCGACTTTGACCAAGTGAAGATATAGAAGCGTTCATGTTGGGTACATTTTTGTGGATGAGCTGACGGGTTTGCGGAGGGTTTGGGGGACGGATTTCTAGCGGAAGGAAGAAAAGTTGTTGAATTATGGGAGACAGGTTTTTATTCTGTTGCTACTGTGGTATAGTGTTTTAGTGCATTTAAATAGTGTATTTTATAGTTTGTTTGTGTCTGGTTATTCGTAATTACGGGGAAAATGGCCAAGAATTTTATGTCGAATATTCTCGATGAGTTGATGGGGAGGGATAGGGATGCGCTGCCCACGGATAAACCGAGGACCTTCCGGTGGGATGATTTGGAGGTAGCGGAAACTGAAAGTTTACGGTTTTGATATTTTTTTGGATTTTACTATCTCGGTTGCGATTTAATAATTTGGTTTTGCTTTGTTGTAGATTTGTACGCACTACTTGGTGTGTTTCTGTCCTAACGAGCTGTTCGTGAACACAAAAGCGGACTTGGGGCCTTGCTCGAAAATCCATGATGAGCAGCTGCGGAAAAAGTATCAGGAAGAGGCTAATTCACACAGGAAGTCACTATACGAAGCAGAGTTCATTCGGTTTGCGGAAAAAATGATTTCGGATATTGAGGCTAAGATAAAACGGGGAAAGATGAGAATTGCATTGGCCAACGGACCCGACGGGGTATAAAAGTTAAACTATTTGCAGCTTGGATACTTTATTTTAACTGAAATCGCGTTTACACGGTGGTGTTTTATTTGATTGTTGTAACTCCATATGACAGGGTACTTACGCGGGTCCCGGGTCAAAGAACGCAGAGAAAATTGCACTTCTAACGGAACGAATCAATGCGTTGCTTTCTGAAGCTGAGAGTGCGGGTTGTGAAGGAGATTGAAGTACGTTCTTATCTTTCATTTGGCATGTGCTATCTTTTATGGGTGTTATTATTATTAATTTTTTTCTCAGGTCAAACGAAGTGGAGTTTAAATGGAATCCGGATAAGGCCATGCAAGTTTGTGAGGTATGTGGGTCGTACTTGATCATTGGGGAGGCCCAGCACAGACTTGATGACCATATCATGGGGAAGCAGCACGTAGGGTTTGCCATGTTGAGGAAAACGATGGAGGATATCAAGAAGGGGAAGGAGGTCCGAGATAAAGAAGAGCGGTACGGTGCTTTACAGATGACAGAACTATTGTTTTTGTGAATCCTGGAAAATCTAATGATTTATGTACAATTTCCAGAGAGAAAATAGAAAAAGAGAGGGAGAAGAGACGGGTGGTTCGGGAAACGGATAGGGACAGGGATAGGGGTCGTGAAAGGGATAGAAACAATAGGAGAGTGGAAGTTGAGCGTGATCGGAAAGCTCGTAAGAGCCGGTCTACGTCTAGATCCAAGCGGCGATCCCGAGAACGGAAACGTAGCAATGAACGGGATCGAAAGAAAAGATCCAAGTCGAGGGAGAAGAAGGATAAAGAGACCGACAAGAAACCGGACTCTTCAAAGTGAGCGCACAAATTAAATTGAACACACATGATTAGTAACCTAAAGTTTATAATGTAACGGAAGACTGATGTTATATTTTCTGTAATAATTTCAGGGACAGAAAGTCTATACGGCATTCCGACGAAAAGAAGCGGGGTAGTAAACGGTCTAGGTCGAGGAGTCGTAGTCGGGATAATAAGCACAAGAGAAAGCAACGGTCTAGGAGCCGGAGTAGAGACAGGAAGGATAAGGACCGGAGCAGGAGAAAAGATAAAGGTATGCTAATAAAAGTAAAGTTATAATCAACTTTCACGTACATGACTAAATAACATGCCTTGTAATATGCTTAGATGACCACGGTAGTGGTAAGAAGGATGAAAAGCCGCGGGGTAAACCATCGCCAGTGTCGTCCCAGGAGGACGGCTCCCCTTCTACGACGACGCCGACGGATAAACGAGGTAGCAAACGAGTAACGTCCCCGCGAGTAGAGAAGGAAGAGGAGTCTTGGGAGCCTCAGCCCCCGTCACCCGGTCCAGCATTTCATGTAACAAGCAACGGAGAAGTAGGAGGAGATGTGGAGTCAAACCATGAAGCATAAATGCCATCATCGCATCTATAATAAAAAAAATTTCTGGTAACCGAATCCAGACCACAGGTAAGTTGGCTTTGAAATAATTTGTCACTAGAGTCAAAGTAAAAACCGTAAATCATGAAAATGCCGTACGTTTGATGATGGGAGAGAGGAGGTACGTGTTTTTCTCTCTGATGATCAAAAAAATTAGCGTAAAAAAATTTTGTTTTTAATGTGGTCCGACAATGTGATAATATAATATATGAGGTATGAAAAAAGCTTGATAATTTTGACCGACGACAACGGTTGATATTTTGTGGCTGGGCCCATTTGCTCGTTTTCCTCCTCCTCCGAGTTAGCTAAAACTCGTAAATGGAGGTGATGATAGCGATGATGTGTCTGAAACACACACAGAGGAGACGTGAGATTCTATTTCGTACACAAGGTTAGAAAATTCGTTTACAACAACAAAAAAACCAACACAAAAAATCGTGTAAAAGCGACAATTCTATCATCGGCATCGCCGCGTTACTTTTAAAAAATAAAAAAAACACCCGAATCCCTCTTCCAGAGATTCGTATAGGATACTCAACACTACAAGTGTTGAATACCCTACGTTCTTGTTAAACCGTGTTAAAATCGCAATAAATGGAAACACAAACACACAAAACTAGAGATAACCTAAAAGACAAACAAGAGAAGAATGTAACACATTTTTTAATTAAAAATCCACACAACAGACGATTATGCCGCTTTTCTCAAAAAACTATTAATTTGCCGTATTGACGTAATTACTTTTAATTTAATTAATTTAAAAATAACAATACACACGATGCTTGCTAACAACCATGTACGCTTATTTCGTGTTAATAATTGACTTGACACATTTACGACATAATAATGTGACGATTTTGTAAAAAAAAAACAAAGACTTTTTAGTTTAATTTACCGCATGAAGTTGCATAATTTAATTACGTAAAAAAACCGAAACACTTCACTACTTGAAGATCGATATAGATTGTATTTATTTTTTTATATCAAAACCAATTTTTTATATTCTTTTTCTTTGTTGATAATCTGTATGTATTCTAATATGCTCGTTTTACTCATGATGGATTCTAATCTGTGCCTCATTGATTGTATATTTTGTTCAGAACCGAGAGAGAGGAGTACTACCGCAACCATCAAATCGAAAAAATCCGGAGGGGTCCCCGAAAGAAGAGCGTCAGCCCAAAAGCACCTACCTTTCAACACCAGCCATATAAAAAGTAATTCGTAGCAGGTTAGTGTATACGTAGCCAAATATAATACGTGACACAAAAAAAATCAAAAAAAAAATCTTCACTTTCAGATGGATCGTAAAAAAATCAGTCATAATAATTTTTATGTTGTTTGTATCGTATCTCGTATCTCTCATCCTGCCTTAAACACACGAATACAGAGAAACATATATCCTCGTGTAAAAACGCTCCAAGATTCTTTCAGATAATAAACCCAGACGTGTGTAATTAACTTATTGTTATGTAGTAAAGAATGCTCATAAAACTTTTTTAAATTTATTTCTTCTTTCGGTGAACCCGTGTTTCCTTATTTTGTAGTGGTTATGTTTATCTTGTGCTTTTAACGTGTATATTCGTAAAAAACGTTTCGGTTAATAGTATTGGCCAGTATGAAAGATAAAACTGATGAGAGCGACGAGAAAAATAAAACAACGAAAAAAGTGTCCAGACGTGTGTAAATTGTACTATAAAAGACCCTCCCCAAAAGTGTTGTGTATATCCAGAGCGTTAAAAAGAATAAAATAGTGATCCTGCAGCGCACCCATAAATCCCCCGCCCCGGAACATAAAAAAACACACAAAAAAGTATGCATTTCACCCAGGTACGTTCATATTTTATATAATAAACCATTAAATTATTCTCATGTTTTTTTTTGTTTGTGACATCTATTTTCTCTCAGACTCTGTCGTAGTTTGTAGCGATGTAGTGTTATACCATTATAAAAGAAATACTGTACAAAACAATTTATTCGTAAGTATTGTATGTGCGTGGTGGTTTTTGTGATGATCAAATAAATATCATTTAGCTTCAATTAATATTACGTACGTAAGCCCAATATTGTTTCATTTATCATCATTTCTCCTCTACCACCGACAACCGACCGATCCTCTGTTCACGCATCCCTCACGACCGTCACATTGTTCTTTAATCACGTTTAATTGGGGTTAATTCGTTACTCAACATCGTCCGAGGAACAAACTATTGTAACGAGCCTCTTCTCCCAATCCAATCGAGTGGGTTCTCTGCGACAGAAACAGCCTGTTCGAAACCGTTTTTTGTTGAATCCCAAAACACATCAGTACCAACTGTCCAGCAGATCTCGGCAAACAACACAATTTAGGTTCTTCCTTTTCCAACAGGACGCAGGATGACGAGGGTTGTGCACAGCAGCGTAAGCGTAGGAGTATTATCGTTATGTATCGTTTTTCAATGCCTTATTATCGTTACTTCGGGTGCTGCCGCAACACGGTACTAACACGATTCTCTTATTTTCATTTTTTAATTAATTGTCACGTTCAAGATTCTTTTTTTTTACCCCACATCACAAATACGAAACAGACACATTCCTGCTCCGACTGGGAATACTGCCTCGATTTTGTCCGAGGTACTCGATGATCTGGATTTGCGGTCGGATAACCGCGTCAGGCCCGGATATGGAGGTACCTTCATTTAACCTGTTTTATGGATAGGATAGAGTCTGCGAATAACGGATTATTGAAATTTTATTGTTCCGTTCGGTTCGTTTCTTGTTTGTAGGAGCCCCTGTTCAGATCCGCGCTTTTGCTTTCATACGGGACGTTGTCGACATTGACGAAGATAAATCTGTACGGTTAATATTGTCGTTTGTACACGTATTTATTTTGCTTTTGCCGCCGTCATAACCTGTAATTACGGTTTTTATGATGATACAACAAGTCTACCTACATATCATATGTCAGGGGAGAGAGGATGTAGTAATTTCAGTCTGGTTGGAAAATGTTTTCAGTGTACTAGACTAATTGCATGCGAATAGAGGCTACTTGAGGTTAATTACACTCAACGACCCGTTTGTTTTATAAATTTTGTCGTGTTGATAGACGATGACGGTGAATTTGCTCCTGATGCAAATGTGGACCGACCCGAGGTTATCGTTTGAAAGCGAACGCGGCGATGACGGCAGCAGCGGTGGGGTTGAGCCCAACAACATCAACGAGATTTTGGTTAGTTTACTTCGTGTTCCCTGCAACTGACAATCTTTAATGATAAGTACAAAGACACGTGGTGTTTTGCTTCTCGCAGATTGACAACCCCGAGTACATGTCGAGATTGTGGAATCCGGTCAGTAGCTAATCGCGTATTTCGTTAAATTTATTTAATTAATTTGGGGTATTGCTTGATGTATAATCTCCCGTTATCTTGTGTCAGGACACGTTCATAATGAACGAGGTGGCGACAAGCTCGCGTTGGTACTCTGAGAAGCGCATGGCCAACCAAATTCTAAAGATTGCCCGAAACGGGGAAGTTCTAAAAACGATCAGGATCACTGTAGTTGTGTCGTGCCCCATGCGGTTCGAGAACTACCCCGTACAGTCGTTCGAGTGCGACATTGACTTTGAAAGCTGTATGACACTTTTATACAAGAGCGCCCTTTTCCCACACAATCAATTTTCCCACTTTTGTCATTTTAAATTTCGCAGTTGGTCATAAAGCGGACGGGATCATGTATAGTTGGAGGAACGAGTCAAAGTCAGCAGACTTGTCTCGAATCGACAAGACAGCCCTGGCTGGAAAGTCGGGGTACTCGCTGGAATCTGTTCAAACATACTCGAGGATGAGCTACGTTGATACAGGTCACTTTTGCCTTTTCATGGGTCCACGTTGCAGACTGTGCCCTGAGTTTATATTAAAAATGAATTCCCCTTGTGAATTTCCTCCCAGGTGGCAGTTACTCGCGACTAGTGATTCGTTTCCAGTTCAAGAAACTGTGGCTCCGCCACGCACTCACGTATTTCCTCCCAACGACGGTTCTCACAGCCTGCGCCCTCCTCAGCTTGTGGGCGGTTGGACGAGAGCACGCCGCGCAAGGCGTTATCGCCAATTTCTTGGTCGTAAGGAGCAATTTGATTTTAATAAGCGTCCTACCCAAAACATTATACAAACTCGTGGTTTTAATTAACGCCATCTCCCATAGGCAGGCGGGATCCTTCTCCTTGTCGGATTAGAGTACTCGACGAGTCCGGTGCTCTGCCGCGTCCCTTTCTTCACTCCAGTCGATTTCCAGCTAGGAATATGCGCCTCCGCCGTCTTCTCATGCGTCGCGTGTACGGTACAAGACTTTTAAACCACGGTTAATCACGAATACTACGTTTAACGTATGTTTCTTAACGGCAGATCACGGCGTGAACTTGTGCTGCAGTAATTCAGGATGTTACGGCGAGAAGAGGGACAAACAATCGACGCGAACCAAAAACGTAAGTTACCCAGCTCCCCAGACCATCAATATTTTCTTAGCCCGTGTCTAATCCCCCCTCTCATGACATCCAGTCCGACTCTGAAGCGTCCACGCCAAAAAGGTCCCGCGCCCCCAAGAAACCGGACGAAGACGAGGTAACGTACTACGAGTCTTATAATTTATCCTGCGACGAAGACGACGACTCCGACTCTGACGACGTCTTCAGTAACGACGACCCTTTCCAGAGCAACACGGACCACCCCCCAGAGCAAGACGGAACAAACCCAAACAACAACGACAGCCCCCACCACGGCGGTATGACGGTTGACGCGGCGGCGCTGCTAGAATCTCGCCGGCGACAAGTAAGCACGAACGGAAAGAAATCCTCCTCAGCAACACGCCGATCCTCAAGATCCTGCATCCGCTGCATTGTAAGGTAAGAGTCGCCTATAATCGCCGTGCTAATGTGTGGGTTGTTTGTCAAGTCCTCTCTCTCTCTCTCTGTCTCTCTCGCTAATTTAACTCGGCAAGGCCTCGAGTTTGTCGAGAACCGGGAAGGTGAAGGTTAAAAGGACACACGTAACGAACGTACACAACTATTATGTAAACAGTAAACAGCTCGCGATTCTTTTGTTGGATTAAACGTATTATTGTTAGAGGTGATGAGCAAACAAGGATGTTTTTATTCCAAGGCCGAAAAAACACTTGAGAGGTAGAGAGTAGCGATGCGAGCATTTTGGTTGGTAATGAAGGTACTTTACCACGGACCATATATTATTATCGCCCTCCAAAAAAATTACGTTCTCTACACAGAACAGCAGCCGTTGTGCAACGATTCCTCGTAGAAGGATCATCATCAATACACCAACATGTGCTAATATTCAAGATAACGTGTGTTGTTATTTCCAGAACGTTTCTCTGCCTTTCAAAGTGGCTCTCTCTCGTTTCTTTCGTGCTCGGAGAGGCTCTCTTGTGGTACACGTTCACCATTGGGGGTGGTCGGGGTGCTGTGGGGCGGTAATTCGAAAGGATGATGCGAACGATAAATTTTTTTTTCAGGTGAAAAATTACGAGAATGAAAATTTTGAAACATTTATGATCACGTGTGTGCAATTCCCCTTTTTGTCGTAATAAAATGTAACGAATTCGTAAATCCTCGTGCGCGTTAGCGAAACCACGACCGATTTGCATAATAATAGCATTTCTTGGCGTGAGATCCGATTTGGAGTTGACTTATCGTAAAATTAATTTGAATAAAAATCCGCTTTTGCAACACTAATCTGCTTGCACACGGGCATGTGCGTATACAAGCATCTCGTGACGCGCATACGGTGTATCTGAATGGGATTTTTTTTCAGCGTATCTGTGTAAACAATTTTTTGCGAGTGTACGCAATCATGAGCGAGGCGTTCAGCGCCGCCAAGTATGTATATACGACAGGATTTCAAAATGGACAGTTTTGTTGACAAATTTATATTTAGTGGCCGCAGTTAATGTAATCATGCATTGGGTTTGTGTGTACAAATTTTCATTGTTTTGGTTCCCTCCATTGTATGCACACAAACGCTCTTTTGAATTATTTAAACGGGGGCGTGGGCCATTCGTGTGCAAAAAATATTATTACTCTTGTTGATTCACCGTCCCTATATAGGCTCGTAATAACCTGTTATTGCGTTGCCGTTAGTCGAGTTACTTGAGGATCACGATGAAGTGACAAACATGTAGGGGGCCTTTTGTTTTTAGGCATGGCGGGGGAACACTGTACTACGCATATTTTCGTTTTTCCGTTGGCCGTAGTACTTGCAGGTTTTTAAGGTTTGAAATTTTTTGGAAATTCTGTTTTCTGCAATCGACGCTCACGGTCGGTGTTTCGGCAAGAGTAGCTCTATCGTGTTTATGGGTCAGATTGCATGTCCGATTTTAAATCTGCTCTCGTTGGAACAAGGCCATACCTCCGANGCCATACCTCCGATATAAGTAGTTATGAATTTTTTATAGTATAAATTAAGTTGTCCTTTCTTCCCACTGGTGGTGTATTTCGAAACGTGTCTTCTTTCTGATGATGGCGATATGTGGATTTTGACTTTGTGGGGCTGTATCAGATTTACACACAATTTTTAGTTTAAGGTTGCGTACATTTTACATTTCATAAAATATCATTTGCATTTTTCTTTTCATTTCACTACACCACTTGAATCTGTTTTAAACACACGGGAGTGTACACTTTTTTCTCACGATTACTAGTGGCATCATTTGCCTAAAAGTAAGGACATCACAGGCCGTATGGATTTTGCATACTGTCGGGTTGGTAATTATATCACAAATGTTAAATATCATAATAAATATTTAAAACGAGTGAAAATGAACCGTTTACAATTTTGTAATTAATCGTTGCTAATTTGTAACGCTTCCCTGCCCCGCCCCTTCCGACGCACACAAACAGAAATCCTCCCTTTTTTGCACACCCATTTTGACCTACACGTTTTTTAGTGATCAACACCAGAAAATATTTAAAAAAATATAAAAACAATTATCTTCATGAGCATCCATCCATCTACCAAAACGAAAATCCCCTGAAAAAAAGCAGCTTCTCCCCTCGAATTCAGCGAACCTGTCATAATTGAAACAAATACAGGCATAATCTTACCTCAGGAAAAAATGTCCTTCTTCATGATTGAGTTCTCCTTCAAATTTTTTTTTTGTTTTTTCTTCAGACACACGCGAAAAATTACATTTTTGTAATCTCCTCTAATCCTTATAGCACCACACGAGAGGTAGATTGCCTGCACCCATCATCACATAATCGCGTATAGCACCACCACGTACTCTCGTGTGTATTCCCTTCTCTTTCACATGATAGCAATCAAACTTAAAACAATTCGCGAAAAAAGCGAAAACACGCGCATATACGAGACACACTGCATTTTTATCATTTTTGAAATAAAACTGAGCATCATCATCACCACCACCACCACTCCTGCGATCCATCGAAAGTAAGTTGCTGTTTAATGAACTATTATGTGTGGAGACCCTCGTTTATCAACCATGCATCCCCTCACATACACGTTATCAGCGCTGCTTTAAACTCTTAACCTTCATTTATCATTTATTAGAGCTACAATTTACCAGAAAAATGTCGCTTTCGTTGGGAGACTCGTTGGATTTTGGATTTTGAACGCACATTTCAGTTTCAGCCAGTCTGCTTAATTGTGCGAGCTTTTGTGTGCGCTGTTTCACAGAGCAAAAGAATGTTCTGCATTCTCAGTCCATCGCACACACTGTCATACAAGAGCTCTCTCATTTCTTTAATGACCATAAAATACGCGAAGCGACACAGTTCCCAGTTTTAATTTGAAACGAGAGGGGACGAAGCTTGAGTATGAAACAGCCCCTCTCCTGTCAAGCATACGCAAGCGTGTAAAGCTCCATATTTGCTACGATTGGGTAGGATGAGCTATATCGAAACGATTTGGAAAGATAACCTCTAAAAATTAAGAGATTTTTTCTCTCTCTCTCAAGATTTTTAAAAGGCGGCGTTGCATGAAGAGGAGTAAAGGGGTCAGTCGCATCACAGCAGAGGATACGCGATTTCTCATGATGCCAATTGCTGACAAGACTGATTTCAAAGTAATTTTTAGTCTGTTTCATAATGAGTGGAAGAAGAGGACAGGGTTATCCTTATCAATCGCGGCGAACAACTCGAGAGGATAATCGCTTACGGACTATTTTACTGGGTTAAAGCGATTTTTTAAGTACAAAAAAGTTAATTGAACTTGAGCACTGGGCTTGGGGTACGTTTTAATGCACGTGGAGAGTGGAGAGTTGGTACAGGAGGTAATAACCTCAGGAAGGACTTTTATGCGGTCATTGGCGGTCGTCTTTCGCGATCTAATTTTCACAGATCTTATTTTGTGGTTCAATGGGGATAATATTTTATGTCAGATTTTTATTTTTTGAGTTCCTGGAATTTTGGGTATTTAATCACAACCGCCATCGGAGTCCCTACTTCCTACTTACTTGTTCGACGGTTCTAAACGATTCTATCATTAATTTACTATAATTTGCAAAATTTAAATATTTCCTAAAAATACATTTCACATATGTGCTCCTGAAAATCGGTGAACCCCTAAAAATTATAAACCGCTTCCAAACGATATCCATTTCCCCGTGTGTGCAAGAGTTACCCCGTAACGATGCATATTTGCAACATCAAAATTCTGTTGCACAATTTCCAAACCTGCACCTCTCTCGTTCATCAAACCCTCCCAATAACGATAATGATAATGCTCATGTGTAACCTCGCTTGAATAGCAATAGACTCCCCATCGCATATCTGCACCGCAACAAGAATAAATACAAAAGGACACGGAAAGAATGCACGTCTCGTCAACAAATTAAATTAGGACAGGTGTACAGGTCGCAAGTAGTAATTCAAAAAATCCTGTGCAATCTTAACGTACAGCGTTATTTGTGGTTCGATGGTGGACACAAGGGAAAAAAATGATAAACTCCTCGCGCTGTATATTTACTGCTTGTTGTGCCATTTCAAAATAGGTCAGCGAACCAGACAAATTTTTGAAGACGCTACATCTTGCATTTCGAACATTTTTTTTCTTCTCTCCTCGCAGAGTTGCACCTCTCTAGGGGCAAACAAGTTTTTCTTGACGATGACGATGGTGGTAAGTAAGTGGTGGTGTGAGCCCTTAAAAAAGGCAAGATTAGCAAATATGCAAATTTTTTTAACGTGCGTACATTTTTTTCCGCTACAAAATACTATAATAAATACAAACGCCGTCAATACACGCCACTGCCTACCATTTTTCCAACGCGCGAGTGTGAAATAATTTTCCGCGAGAGAACGCGCAAGTGACAACAACAAGATAATTACGTATTTATTTTAAGGATTAAGTAAGGCGTGTGTTTGTCTAAAAAAAACCGGAAGCCCCCATTGATTCCACGCTGCTGATTAGTATCGTGTGTATTAAACGGTTGAGTGATTTAATTAAGACGCGCAACGCGAATCGCGAATTAAAAGTAGGTATATGCTAGTTGACTCTCTGACACGTAATCATTTTCTTACATGACTTGTCTTATTTTTGGAAGGGGAATGATTATAATTACCATAAAACACACACACACAACAGAGTGCAGAGAGGGGCTCTTTTGCCGAGGGCGTTGCTCCACTATCTATAAAAATAAGGCCTGCGATAATACTCAATGTGTTTGCTTTTTTATAGGATCATGTGCGTGCACCCCAGCTAAAAAGGATCTCTTGGCTGGTGTTGTACCCAAATATTAGTTGGCGTCACACCACAGATCTAGAATATTGAACTCGCATCTTATCACCGTCATGATATGTATAGGGGGTCTGTATACGAGTGGAAGAAGGTGGTGGTGGTGGTGGTGGTGTGATCAAGTAAACCTGTAAGTGCGCTCATTATAGAGATTTATTGGATGTTTCCCAAAAATGGGAAATAGCGCGATGGTGAACACCAAACTCAAGTTTACGAAATAATATGCGTGTAATTAACTTGCAGATCGTTTAAGCTGCACTTAAATCTCGTCCATTGTCAAAACCACACTATACAGCGATACAGCAAACCACACTGTTTGTATTACAGAAACTCGGGTTTCTTCTAACCAGTCGACCGCGTAATTTCATAAAGGAAAAGGATAAACATAATTTTTTCCCTGTGGGATTAGCTGTCTTGCTTATTTTATCGAAATAATATGCGTGTAATTAACTTGCAGATCGTTTAAGCTGCACTTAAATCTCGTCCATTGTCAAAACCACACTATACAGCGATACGCCAGCATCATCAGAGCTATAGGGTATGATGCATCATACACCCGTGATGACGTGTACGACTGTGCGATATGAAACGGAACTAATCTAGAGAGGTGTGTAGTAATAGAGCGCTTGTTTTTACGCTTGTTTTGTGGTTTTGGGTCAAGATTTTTTTTCGTTTCTCATGGACGATAGGGTCGAGGAGAGTCAGAGAGGCGAGCGGTGGTTGGGGAGAGATGGCTCTGCAGGAAATATTAGGGGGATTAGGCATGACTCACACAGACTGGACATCTTTGATAGAACAATTGGAACAGAGACCACTTATCGTAAAACGCGGTGACGGTGACGTTTGGCAGGCGCAAGATGAATGAAACTATTTTATTCATCTTGGACAGGCTTGATTGTCCGAGATAATTACTGGTATAGTCCAATGCGACTGTGAGTGTATGGGAATATTTTTTTCTGCTTATCGAACAATACGTGGATTGTTTTAGTTTTACGCCTGCCATTTGCTCGTGGGAATATTTTAGAGTGGAGCGACGTGTGATGCATCGAAAGACAAAATTAGACTCGCCACATGACTTCACTGTTTGTATTACAGAAACTCGGGTTTCTTCTAACCAGTCGACCGCGTAATTTCATAAAGGAAAAGGATAAACATAATTTTTTCCCTGTGGGATTAGCTGTCTTGCTTATTTTAACAAGTCGTATTAACGAAACGATTATGGTCAAAAATGGGGGAGAAAAGAAGTGAAGAAGCGGCGAATTTATGAACAAAATGTGTTTTTCTGCTGTCAAGCCAAAACTCATTTTTTAATGCGTTCGCGTACACACGAGTATCAGAGTACATGAATTTTTATAAGGTGGAATGCACTTAAAACGGATATAAAAAACAATGTATTTTAAAGCAATTTAAAAAAATGGTAGAAATGCAAAACTGCATTGCTTTATTTCGCGTGTAAAATTGAAAAAAAAACAAATTATTATGATAGCGTACACTATTAAAAAAGTAATTAGTGCACTCTATTTGGTGCAATAAATTGTACTATAATAGAATTCAGGAATTATAGTGCACTCGATGTACAAATAACAACATTAACAACAAGCCAACTCCCCCGGTCCCTCACATTATATACTATGCTGCTTTTAGATATTACCAACTTGTTACCTCTAACCAACATTCTTATCATTATCATCATTACCGCGTGCATTTTAACGCACCAGAATGTTATTTAGGTCCTCTCGTTACAAGTACCCAAACAAAACAATATCATATACAGTGTTTTCTACAATGATGTACCCCTCTTCAACAAAAAAACGATAATTTCACATTTAAAAATTCACACGCGTCAATATAAAGTGAATTTAACATAAACTTATTTTTTATTTGTATTTTCCAAACCTTAAAAGTTTAAAACGTCTCATTGTCCCAAAATCTTTAATTTTTAATGATTTACCCTTTTCCAAAAAGAACGACAATTAAATAGCATGTAACAATTTACGTCAATATGACGTGTATTTAGCATAAATTTATTTTTAAAATTTTATTTTCCCCGCTTTAAAATCGGAAACGGTCCTTCTGGTCCCAAAATCTTCCACATTTTTTCAATCAAGGCACTGATACCAGTGGTACCCCCTTCTCAACAACCCTGTACATCCCAAATGTAGACCAAAACCAGCTTTAAAAGTTTAAAACGTCTCATTGTCCCAAAATCTTTAATTTTTAATGATTTACCCTTTTCCAAAAAGAACGACAATTAAATAGCATTTAACAATTTACGTCAATATGACGTGTATTTAGCATAAATTTATTTTTAAAATTTTATTTTCCCCGCTTTAAAATTGGAAACAGTCCTTTTGAGCCCAAAATCTTCCACATTTTTTCAATCAAGGCACTGATACCAGTGGTACCCCCTTCTCAACAACCCTGTACATCCCAAATGTAGACCAAAACCAGCTAAAGTTTACATGTACGCCTTAACTACAGCCGAGAGCCTCTCTACATTAACTTTGTTCCTTCTCTATCTCATATCTCACTCCTATTCTAAAACACCATCAGCACATAACTACTACAACAACGTCCGTTCGTAAACAAAATTCCTACAGTGACCACCACATCACCACCACCACCACCGTCAATGCTACAAAAAAGAGCCTAGATCGCGAGAGTGACTCACTCTCTCGTGTGTTTATCATCATGATGCACTCACACTCACACTAGATAGATGCAAGTAACGCGAACGCGAGTCATACAAAATAGAAATTTTTATTATTTTTTTTTCTCATAGTACGTGTACGTTACAGTTTAGCCAAATTATTTGGTGCGTTACCATCCCCCACCACCACACATTATTCCCAAGACACATCCACGTATAACAACACATCACCATCATCATCAACACAGCTTATAATAGAGTTGTAGCGCCACTACATCTCTCATTGATCAAAACACGAGAGAGAGAGAGAGAGAGAGAGAGAGACGAGAGAGAGCACCTGCGTTGTATATTATCTCCCCCAAAAAAGTAACCTGACAGGTTAGTTAGGTTTGGTGCTAGCGCTGTATCCCCTTCAGACTCGAGTTGCTCACGGGCTAGCGTTCACGTCGACGACGACGACGACAAGGGATATCGAGAGAGTGGGTTAGTGAGATCGCGCGCGCGTACTAGTGGTGTAGCGCAGGACGTGAAATTTGTTGAACTCTGCAAAGTTGTGAAGACAAAGTGATTTGGATTGTAATTTGAAAATAAAGTGTTTTTGTGCCCAACAACGTGCACTTTCGTTTTTCCTCTTTGTGATAATTTACAGGAAGGTAGAGAAAGACAACATGTATTGTTGTGGGGGAACGATTACGAGAGGATGATGAGGAGAACGACGACGACGTCAAGTTTTGTGTAGATTTGAAATTCTAGTTTTTCCGCTGAGGTACTCTCTCGCTTTTTGCCGAAAATAAAAGTGAAATCGACGACAGTGAGCGAATTTGAAGGAAATAAACTGTGTTGAATATTTTGTGCAATTTTGGGCTTTAAGGATGTAAGAGCCCCTGTGTGTGTGTTGGTTTGTTATTTCGTGTAACCGGGTCGTGATTTAAAAACGATGTCGAGTAGTTGGCCCCCCGCATCCTCGGGCACTCCGGCGGATTCCTCCGCCACGTCTTCAGGGTACGTGTTCCCCAAATCGTACTCGGCGGTCCAGTACCAGTCCTTCCACCGGTTTCTCAACAACCCCGGGTCCTTGTTCGAGCACAAGATTTTCACGACGTTGAGTGTGCTCATGCGGAACCTGACGGAACAGATTCAGGATTACACGGTCCAGTACTACTCCGTTCCCCCGGACCAGTTTTACAACGCCAGCGTGAGGTTGCTGGAGGAGGAGGACGTGAGGGAGGCGGCGAAGAGCAGTAGAACGACGAGTTCGACGAGAAACTTATACTCGGGGGAGTATACTAATGATAGCAATGTGTTCATCAGGGAGTGGGAGGGGGTGGGAAGAGGTGTGGTCACGTTTTTGTGTGTCCTCACCGGGTTGTACTTTCTCAACCGGAGTCTATTTAGGAGAAACCGGCTGATCCAGTACGGGATTGAAGTCGTCGCCTGCCACGCGATCGTGTTACCATTTTTGCCTTTTGTCGCCGCCTTCTTTGCGGCGATCGGGATAGTCAGAGTGTTGCTTTGGGTGCATATCAAGTTGTTCCACAATGGGAAGCGGTTTATGGTCAGTCCGGAAGACGGGTTTTGGGCGTATGAGCAGCACGGGTCCTCCTCCGCGAGTATCGGGCTGTACATGATCGAGGGAGTGTGCGACATTGCCAAGATAACGGAGCAAGTCAAGTTTACCGTGGCGAGTCAGGTGGTTAACGGGAGGATGAACAGGAGGTTGATAACCGTGTGTGGGTTTGCCGTTTGGGAGTACGTGGACGTCGACGTGAAGAACCACGTGAGGATCGCTACGGAGGATAAGAAGAAAACTTGTCACCGTCGAGGACCTTGGAGTGATAAGGACGTGCTGGATTATCTGAGTAGCTTTCAGGATGAGCCGATTAATTGTGAGAGACCCCCTTGGGAGGTTATCATCGTCCCGGATGTGAGGATAAAAGGGAGGGCGGATACGAGCCAGTACTCCTGTATTTTCCGGGTGCACCACGGATTGATGGACGGGATATCCAGCGCGAATATCCTCCACCAGGCCCTGGGGGATAAACCGTTCAAGTTCACGATCGATCCGGTTGAAGGAGGGAAGCGGAGGGGGAAGTTGATCACGTTCCTCACGTATTTCTTGGGGCTGCTCGTGCTCCCAAGGACCGGAATAGTTAACGGATTGTTGGGTCTGGATAACCGACACAATCGGTGGTTTTCTCCTGGGAAAGTGCTCCAAGGGCCAAAGCACTTTTCGTGGTCCCGCCCTCTCAAAATGGAGGCTCTAAAACGGATCAAAGACGCGAGCAAGAGTTCCGTGATGACAGTGCTTCTGAGCAGTTTGGGAGGGAGCTACCGCTCGATGGAGGTGGAGAGGAGTTGGAGGGTGCAGGGAGGGAAGGGCAAGCGGGGTAGCAAGGGGAAGGTGAACGCGTTGCCAGAGTGGTATCACGCCTTGGCTCCCGTGGCCATGCTACCTTACCCAGATCGTCACCCCAGGAACGGGTTCAGCGGGGTAGTACTCCCCGTTTGCGTGGGGGAGCACGCCACGGCGGCACAGAGGTTACGTGTGAACGATTCCGCGTTTAGGAACCTCGGGATCGGGGTGCTGGATATCATCGGGATGCTGTACTTG
>JAHZNE010000332.1:1322-13927 GCA_027744055.1 Callyntrura sp. NNG-2020 | reverse complement strand
TTCCTACTTCAAATCTTATTTGAAGAAACGTAGAAGCTAGAAAAAAGGGGGGATGTCAGAGGGAACGATGAAATTCTGTATATTGTCAATCTCGTCAGGGTGTGTATTTAATTTTTTGTGATTTAATGTTCGTAAAGTGAAAAAAATAACGATAAAAAAAATAATAATTGTATCGCAGCACCTTTTTCTTCTTTTTGTGTGTATATGTGTGTGTGTACGTCCACACGTCGCGTCGTCGTGAAACTGGGTACGTCTAATTTTGAGCAGCGTAATAATTAATTGCAGTCTTTTTTCGTATTTTTTATTTCTTCCTTCTTTAATCACAGAGAGAGTCTTCGCATGAACTCTTATGTAGGTAGGTGGTGTGCATGATGATGAGGATGATGATGATTTGAAGCAACTTCTTTGTAAAGTGTAACAATAAAATAATCGGTGAAAAACTCAAAAAAATAATAATAATTAATATAAAAAACATGATGCTACAAAACAATGCAAAAATACAAAAAAAAATTCAACATTGTGTAATATTAACAATGAAGAGATAATACATGTACCATTTATCGCAATTTAATTACAATAATAATGATGATAATAATCAATCATGTGGAATGAATCAATAATTTGGGTACATGAAGTAGTATACAAAACTAAGTGGTTAATTTTCTGCAGTTGATTTTTTTGTCTCGATTTCTTTCTCTCTCTCTCTCTCTCATTCCTTCTTAATTTCTTTATATTTTTTTCTTTGTCGATTTAGTCTTGCATTTTCTGTGAGTATTTTCCTCCTCTTTTTGATTGAGAGTATGTGAGTATTTATTAACTTATATTGTCGGCAGTTTTTTTTTGCAAGAAAATACTTTTAAAAACAAAAAAGTTTAATAAAAACAAATAAAAAAACATTTGGATATATTTGGGCCGTTGTCCACAAGTCGAGTAAAGGAAGAAAGGGTGTATTTTTGTGTGTTTTTAAATGTTTTGGTACATTTTATTCCATATATTGCGTTATCATGTCATAATCGTGTACATCATACAAAACTTGATAATTATGTGTGCTATAAAGGCTACCTGTTTTTTTATATATATACAAATATGTACAACGTACAACGTAACTTGAGACGTGTGGGAGCATACGTGGTTAGTAACGGTCACAATTTATTAAGGATTTGGTTGAGGGGAGATATAGGAGGAGATACTGGTTAAAACTGATCACTTTTTATATTCAACACGGCAAGTTATTTATTATATTGTTATTTATATATAATCATCATTTTGCTCGAGTGTTGCGGTTCTCTCTTTAGGCTAAACATAAGGCTAAGGTAATTCCACAAACGACGGAGTACACGATGAGCGTCAACCGATCAATCATGGAGGCGAGCAGGATCCACTCCGCATTTACCATGTAGGGAGCGCATTCGTGATCCACGACAAGATTGGCAGTTTGGTCGTCTTTGTCAAAGTCTAGTCGAGAAGAGTTGCCGTTCTCGTGAGGAGAACGCATTTCAACGCCCTCGTCTAACCTGGTGTGAGTCTGGGATACCTAAAAATATTTTCAACGAAAAAAAAATATACTGGCTTACGCATTTCCCTTCAAATGCCGTGTCATCGTGTTTTTTTTTCTGGAATTTTCTTACGTAAGGAACGATATGTCCCAATCCCAAGAACTGGGCAAAGTTGGCATTGCAAAACATTCGAAAGAACTGCGGCGGACTAGAGGCTTTCCTCACTCGGGACAAATTAATCACAATGACGGACATAATCAGAGAGATCCCTACTAATATCAGGTTACACGAAAACATCAGTACTGCAAAGAACGAAAGGAAGCACAACAACGATCAAGACCAATTACACTTGGGTTGGAGGAGATACTTCAAAAAGATGGAAAGAAGGCGTTACCCAAGAGTGGTAGCTGATCCCCCAGCGCGGGCAATCTACTTTGGAAGTAGATGAGATACACACAAAGGATGAAGCTGTTGATTGAGCCCAGGGTTATTTTCTCCCCGGCAGTGGGAGGAAGTACAAACACCATTATGTTCACAATGGAGATTACTATGATCGGAATCACGACGGTGGCCACGTAGGAGGGGGAGTTTCGCTGCAATTCAAAACTGTACGTGGCGACGATGTAAGGGTGGTTACAACACGCGTAGAATTCCTCGTCGCGGGACACATTGGCTTGGAGTAGGGTCCATTCTGTGTTGCGAATAAAGAGTTGAGAGTCCACCGGCCAGACACCGGCTTGGTCGTCCTCACTGTTACGGTCCCCCTTGTCGGAAGAGGAGATTTTCAAGTCGATTTCGGCCCCGGAATGGGTCCACGATCCGAACTTGAGGAAACACGTGTGCGTGTCGTACGGCCATCTAATCAGATTGAGCTTGCAGTGGGAGGCCAATCTTGCTGGAGGGGTCCATGTCACCTTGCCGTCAGGGAATACCATGAGGAACGTGTCACCGTAGTGGTCAACGTCCGTGGGATACGCGCTGTGGTTGAAAAAAAAATCCGCTGCAGATAACATTTTACAGGTAATCTCGGGTTACAAAATGTGAAAGATTTACTTGTTTGAACAGTGTAATATCCGGTTTCCAAATTTCATGACTGGAAAATCGGAGTACAAACGAGCCGTTGGTCTCCGACGTGTTCCAGCTGAGCCGGGGATCCTTCCAACTCTATAAAACATAAAATAATACAAACAAATCAAAACCGAAATTAACGTGATGAGATGGTGTCTATAAATGCTCCTCTAAAATATTTACCAAGCTTAGCCAGATGTTTGCCAAAAATATGTGCTCAATTTCCTCCTGTAACACGCAGAAAAAAAACAGTTCAATAATAACACACTTGTTGCCTTTTCAAAAATATATTTTTCCTTCGAAATCATTTTCCGGAAACTTACCACCGTGAAATGGTTGAGTATCAGGTTTATATCAACACTGACAGGTATCGTGTGCGGGGGGCTTTTGGCATCGTAATGTTCCAGCAGACCGGTCCTTAGTTCATCCGGTCCTTTGCTACCTGCGTTTCATCAAAAAACCATACTATGTATCGTCCTGTCTCACACAATAATAATACCGTTGCATTCCGTTATTCTTTGAAAGGGCAATATACGCTCTGCCTGACAGAAACTTTGCCATGATGGCGGAACACCGCTTATTTTTATGGCCCCCACACGCAAAAGCATCTTGGCAGGCATCGCAACGCGAGGACAAAGCTGAACGAGTCTGCAGAAACCAAGCACAAAATTGCAGTTGTCACGAATCAAAAAATCTTACATGAGCCAAACGACAAGAACCCTAAAACTGGTAGCACATACAGGGAGTTGATAACGGCCCCAGAAAACATATCTTACATGAGCCCAACGACAAGAACCCTAAAACTGGTAGCACATACAGGGAGTTGATAACGGCCCCAGAAAACATGGCGACTTGTTTTTAGTAGGGAAAATTTTTTCGTTAATTTTACAGCCACAGAGCTAGTGGAGGGAATTAGGCACAACTCACAAAAAACGTCACACACAGATTCACTCAGAGAAAAAAAGTAAATTTGAACGCGGTCATCGTCACAATATCGTCACGAGATAGAGGAGGAGATCGTATTATGTCTCATTAATCAATATGCTGCTGCTGCTAACAATGCGATGATATGACGATGCTGATGGAGACGGACATAACAACTCGACCAAAACAAGAGAGAGAGCGGTCGCAGTATAGGAAAAAGCGTTGGAGACACCCTCTCTCTAGAGAGAGAGAGAGAGAGAGAGAGATGGGATTCTAAGAAAGACAAAACGTATAACCAAGAGTAATTTTGTAATTTACACTAATTTATTTTTCACACAAGTGCACACATTAACAGGAGCAGAGTAGTACGCTGACAGCGAGATCCAGCGTGTGTGTGTGTTGGTTGTTGTTTTCGCTGCAAAATGGGAACAGTGGCGATTTGGGAGTGTTGTTGTTGTCGTGTGGAGCAGTTGGCAGTGTGAGGATGACGAAAGGGAGAAGATGTTGTAATTTTTTTATGGCTTTTTTTTCTATTCTTCTCCTAGTATAAGGGCTATTGACTTGAATATGACCGACCGCACTACACAGGGAGAGCCCACAAGAGAGAAAATTGTAAACAAGTTGGATTTTGGGAGAGAATAGAAATGGGAGAATTGATTGGGGTACAAAAACTAGCTTGTCCACTGCTGTCACGATGAGGATGATGATGATACCTCGATGCAAAATGTGGACTGGAAAGAAACTAAATCCTGAAACGCAGACGCGGCTCCTCAGCAGCAGCGCAAAACAAGAAAAACTCAATCCGGCTTTTTACGATGGAAAATATTCCATCGTTTCTCCTCTTTCTCTCTCTTTTTTATCTATTATGCATGTGCAGTTTGTAAATTTTGTGCAGTCAGCCAGCACCGTCGTCGTCCTCCTCAAAAAAAAATCCCCACACCTTTCGTCGTCAACTGTGGCAACTATGCTCTCTGGCTGTGCGGATAAAGAGAAAAGGGGGAAATATGCAAAAGCATCACACTCTCTATCTTAAATTTCCAAACACACACACACACACACACACACACAAGAAGACACAAGAAAAACACCCCATCAAAACATGATTTTGTGCAAGAGCGATAGAACATCTACGACGACGACGACGACGAGGTTTGGAGGATGTGTGATTGTTGGGGCTCCTCTTAACTATTATTATGACAGGATAAACGAGAGTGGCTCTATGCAATAAAAGATACACTGACAGGTAAACCAGGCTCACATTGCATTGCCCACAACACGGAGCATTTTTTGTGTTCATTAGAAATCTTCTCGAGAGAGAGAGAGAGAGAGATCATATCTTCGTCATCATTACCCCAAGGAAGAACGCCAGTTGTGTACAAAGGTAGCAATTGAGAAACAGAAGGGGAACGGCTGTTGTGTGGCTATTTGCGAAATCACGGTTTCCCTTTGCTGCAAAGGTGGAGTATTCTCCTATTAACCACTGTCGTCTTTTGCCCGTCGCCACCACACCTGTTGTCAGTTCAGTGTTCTCTCTCTCTCTCTCTCTCTCGTATTCATGTCTGCCTTGTACAGGATAAACGCTCTAAGCGTTTTAGCGTGTAGCGTAGATTTTTTTTTTGTTTTATATTTTTTTTCTCGTAAAATGATGATGGAGCGATGATAGAGGCAGGATGGTATTTTGTGCTAGTGTGTGACGTGCCTGGCAGTCGCACATCCGAGGGGCAAAAGTATTATTATTCTCTTCCCTGTCACTCGTCGTCGTCACCACAGGTAAGGAGGAAAACAAGGCGGTGGGGTGGTGGTATCTCTCCACACAAAGCGCCTTGACATTCAACACTCAACAGCAGCCATACTAGCGGCGCTACTAAAAAAAACACCCTGTCTTTGATACACTTTGAAGAGAGAAGACAAAAAGGGAACAAGGCAAAACGGTGTTATGCTATGCAGAGATTTTTTGCAAGGGAAGCGCACTCGCATATGCCACGCCACTACAAAATCCAGGAATCGTTCCTTCTGGCACCATACAACTTCACAGTATTTTTTTGTGATTATTGCATTTTTCCTGGGGGTTTGCCCACTGCCCACTTTGTCGTGCTGAGAGGAGGATGCCTCATCTATCACGGCAGCAGCACAGCGCAAGGGGAAAATGTGCATTCCCTGTTGCGTTGAAGGAAATTAACTGTGAGCTAGGACACTGCTTGTTATATTGTCGACCAGGGAGAGAATGACAGTTAGTACATTTTGCAGATTTATCGAGAATCCCACGGGTTTTCCTGGTTGTGTGGAATAATAAAACACAAGAGGGTTTTCTTCATCTTTTTTCTCGCTGCAATGATGAAGGTACAGGTTTGACGGCAGGGGTCTCTAGCCGGCGGTGTTTGCAGGCAAAGGGGATGGTAATGAGGAATAACAAGGAGGAGGCAGGTTGGCGTGGGCGGACGGTGCGAGGCGTCATGGAAGGAACAAAAAATCTCGTGTCTTGTAAAATGGGAGGGAAAATGTAACGGAGAATAGGAGTGAAGACTTCGTGTGGTGGATGACGACATGAGTATATACGACAGTTTTGGCATACATTATTTTGGGCTATTAATTAAGTTAATTAAGCGGGGATTTGGGAAAGCTGCTGCTGCTGCTACTGTGGAAGGAGCAGATGTGAGGACAAAAGAAAAAAGACAATTGTTTTCTCTCTCTCTCTCTCTCTCTCCACTCATCTTGATTTGCAGAGTAAAGTGGACATTCGACAAGAGAATGACGCGTGAAATAGAAGGGATTATTTATTGCATTTTTTTGAGGGAAGAAAATTAAGAATGATGGCACCACACAAGATATGATATAAAATAATGCCGAGAGTGTGGAGTGTCCCGAGGAAAATGGAGAAGACAATTAAATTAAACAGGCCAGCAGGACGATGGTGACGGTGGAGTAAGTAAAGAAAGAGAGTCGATCCACCGTCGCTGCGAGCAAGGACCATTCAGAGCGGGAGCCGTGATGATGGTCTGTGGGGGATCCATCCAGACCCGCACTGGCCCCGCCGCCGCCGCCGGTAGAAGAGTCTTCGAGAGAGCGGGAGCCCAGCTTGTAGCTACTGCGATGGCCCCCGGATTGAGGGGACTGAAAGAGGAGAAAAGGTGAAAAGGTCAAGATTGAGGTGAACCAGAGACTGATAAGAGTGTAAAATTGAGATAAATTGAGGGAGACGTACGGGAGTCTCCAAAAGATGACCCAAGCAGATGACACTCATCAAGCTTTGGTTGTAGAGAGAGCGGAGGAATTGAGGAGGATGACTTTGACCAATGATCCTGCTCATGTTGGAGACGACAGCGGCCGTGAAAATGGAAATGGACACCAGAATTAAATTCCAACCGTAGAGGATGACCACGTAGGGCACGTGGTCCACTTCGGGGAGCCGCGTTCGGAAAAATATGAGGTAGATGCAGAGGACCAGGAAATTTATGGCGCCTAGCGTGACCCTTCCGCCGCTTTGAGGGGACAACAGGAAAAGAACCACGTTGACGATGGAGATTACTACAGAAAACAGAGAGAGAGAGAGACATCTTGTCTTTAAAGATATCCCATCACTGGAATCCATAATAAATTTTTTTAAACCCCTGGCGACCTACAGACAATAGGTACGATGACCGTGTACGTGTACAGAGTGGACCGCCGCTGCAAAGTGAAGGTGTAATTGATCGACGTATAATTCTGAGGGCAGCACTCATATTTCTTGCTGATCCTCTCGGCCACCTTATCAATCAGCTCCCACTCCATGTCCTCCTTATTCAGCTCCGCGACCACTTTCACCCGGTCATCTTGGTCATCCTCCCCCTTGGCAAACTGCATGTCCAACTCCCTCCAGTGGTACGTCCAAGAACCCAAGGTCAGGGTACACTGCTGGGTGTCTTTGGGCCACTTTTTCAAGTTGAGGTCGCAGTACACCACAAACTTGGACGGGGGCACCCACTGCACATTCCCCGAACTGGTGACCAGCAACTGGGTTTTCCCGTAAATGTCCAAATTTGTGGGGACGGCACTATTGTACAGGGTGATGTCCGGCACCCAGACTTCGTCGGGCTCAAAGTGTAACCGACTGTCGTTCCCGTCGACAGCGTCTTCCGGATCCCACTTGAGGGCATCATCTTGCCACGTCTTCAACAAGGAAAACCGTTACGGGTCAAGACGTTAAATGGGAAACAAAAATGATGGAAATAGTACCGGAATGTTAAAGACATTTTCTTACGAAAGATGGCCACGCCTCCAACTGAAATGTTTGATCTTCCTCGTTCTATTCCCAAAAAAGGACAGAATATATTACTCGAATGACCCCTAAATGCCCTCTCCCGTAATTGTTTACTACAAAATGTCTTAAACTCCCCCTTCCTTACAATCATGAAGTGCGTCAACGTCAACGAAGTAATCGTGACCGTGACAAAACTCTGCTGGGAGGGATCCCGGTTGGGCGTGTAATTTGGGAGTGCCACGCGGTCATATCCTTCCGTGATATTCTTCCGCTTTTTGGGATCCGGGGTAGCTTCAGATTTTTTAGGGAAAATAATTATTATTAATTTTCCCCCTTTTCCTTGAAATTTTCCCCCCCAAAAAAAAACTATTTCAGCGTACCTGTACAAAACAGGACCAGCCCGAGCAGAAGCAAGGCCCGATATCCAAAATAGCTCTTGGTCGTCCTCCCAAATCGCCTCATTTTTACTCCCCCTCAAACACAACACAGACAACTTAACTGGAGCGGAAAAGAGTGAACCACCAACAAGAACAAGCGTCTCGCAAGAGTGACAGTCAACTTGGCTGAAACTTGAGCTTTTTCCCGTTCATTTTTCCCTTTTCTTCATCCCACCATCTCCCCCCCATGCCGGTCCCCTAATGCTTCGTAAGAACTTTTGACATTTAAATTGCCCAAAACAGCAGCCAGCAGTCAGTGTATCAGACACTTCACGAAAGAAAAAAAAATGTCGAATAACTCGCATTCATTTTTTTTTGTCTGTCAAATCCCCCTTGTCATTTGCATGATAGCATGTGTGTATTGTGGTTTGTAAAGGGAGTATCGTCGTGAGCAGCGAGCAGCGCTTCCAGTCAACCATACTTCTTCACCAGAGAGCGAGAGGGGACAAATTGCATTTTTATAATTTCAACTCATTCTCCCAATTAGACTCCAAGGATTTTTTTCTTCTTTTCGTTCACAATACCCCTTCTCCACACTGCCACAGCAGCATTTTCCACTGTGGATAAATTCGAGCAAAGTACAAAGACACCAGAGATCATAAAAAAAATGGGATCTCCAAGTCCATCCTCCCTGGTCCACAGTCAATATAGCTTATTATGGACAATAGACAGAGAGAGACAAGAAATGACGAGAAAAAAAAAGTTTTCATGGGAGATAATGCGATCAATTTAAAGCAATCATTATAACTGGGCTATCAAAAGGGGGGAAAGGGGGGAAAGGACAGAAAAATAGGGGATTTTACCAGAAATCTGCGCCTTTGTCACCAGTCACTTGCTAAAAATTTTTTTATTGATTGTATTTATGTGACAACAAGCGTTGATACGCGTGTTTACGGGATTTTCCCTCGAGCGAGAGAGAGACAGAGAGAGAGAGAGACATGGGGGGTTTATTCTCTTCTGGGCATTTCTTGTTGACCCCTCACCCCCAGACAGGGCTGGTAATGACTTTTCCGCAGAAATGACTCTAAAGTGTGATATAACAGGAGTGTGCATTTATTCATCTTGAACGCAAACCGTTCATCATTGAGCGGCCCCTCGTAAATATCGCAATAAATGAGTCGTTATTTTCCGCGGACGAATTACGGGCTTAATTGCCATCTAATGAGACATGATCAACTGTCCTGCGGCTGCGGCTGCACACAACAGCATGTCTAGGTAGCTCCCCCGTTTTTTATGGGGCTGGCCATAAAGAGGATTAAAAATTAAAATGTGCCCAGATTTCTCAGGGGTAATTCCATTCTGGGAATTTACAGAGAAGAGAGCTGTCGTGGGGTAAACAAAGGGGAAGCGGTACACCAGAAAAAATATTGCACAGAGTCTCTGGCTTGTTTGTAGGAGTTACCTACTTCAATCCAATATGTTTTCTCGTTCTGGGGCGGATGAACGGCGCTTGTGACAGGGCAACCTGGATTGTGTTTGCACGGTACCCAGGCTTCAGTGATTTTTAAGCCCGTTATAACCCTCGCAACTTGGCAAGTCTGCTGTAAACTATTTTGCGAGAGGGGCTGCTGTAACGGGCCATTTTATGGAGGGCAATGCATCTAAATCGTGTTTGCACGAAGCTATAAAAGATGAAGGGATGTGCGGCCGCTGCCGACATTGAGGATTGGCGCTTTATTTGTTTGTGGCAATTTGCTCCTCTGCTCCGTCAATTTATTATTGCGCCGACTAGAGAGTCTTTCTAAGTCGGAGATAGGAGCGGAATATTTTTTTTTAATTTTTGATAAGATTACACGTCGTAAATGTATTTTATTGATTTTTGTAAGATATACAGAATCAGAGATTGAGTGACTGACTAACTGACTAAGCGTAAGTGACTCGGTGACACGGAAAAAGAATTTAATTTCTGGGATGTAACTGATCGTGTCCAAATTAAGGGTTCCTAAAGATAAGCAATCAAGCTTCAAGCGATGTCCCTCCTACCGGGCTTCTCCGTAAATGTATTATTGCGCCGACTAGAGAGTCTTTCTAAGTCGGAGATAGGAGCGGAATATTTTTTTTTAATTTTTGATAAGATTAGACGTCGTAAATGTTTTTTTTATTGATTTTCGTAAGATATACAGAGTCAGAGATTGACTGACTGACTAACTGACTAAGCGTAAGTGACTCGGTGACACTGAAAGCGAATTTTATTTCTTGGATGTAACTGATCGTGTCCAAATTAAGGGTTCCTAAAGATAAGCAATCAAGCTTCAAGCGATGTCCCTCCTACCGGGCTCCCCCAAAATATTTTTGTTGCGAAGAAGCATCCTGCTGTGTGGGTTCGGCAGTTTTGCCCTGGCTATCGTCTACCTGTCCTCGTCAAGGTCCTTTGACGAGGGGGGTACAAGTACAGGGTGGGGTCACCCTCGGGAAGGACCCTATCGAGCTCTTTCCGACGGACAGACAAAAACGGAACGAAGCAACGACGAGGACCAGGATGGTGGAGTAGAGGAGGAAGAAGACAATTTTCCGGAGGAATTACAGACCAAAGGTAATTTCCGGACGAGCAAGGACCTGGCTTTTGTGAATTTTTCCCAAAAGGAAAGAACGTTTTCGGGAGGATCCGGAGGTGGATGGAGAAGGTGGACAGGCTCCAAAGAAAATTTTGATTTGGAACGCCTACTGGAAGTCAAAAGCGCTGTGGCACAAAATATTCACCGAGATCATTCACCGGCAGTGTCCCCAGCCCAATTGCGTAATGACGATTGACCATTCCCAGTTGAACACCAGTGATGCAGTCCTGTTCCACCTGGTGGACATTGGCCCGGAAAATTACACATTTCCGGAGACCCGAGATCCAAACCAAATCTGGATTGGAATGACGTACGAGCCTCCGTACATTCTACGCTTCAGCGGCATTAACTTTCAGCGTTTAAACGGCCTTTTTAACCGGACCATGAGTTACCGCACCGACGGAGACATTGTCGTTCGCCACGGGACCTACTCCAAAATTGGAGGCCCCCTCCTTCCCTCCTACACCTCCAACTGGATCAACTCTCACGACTCGGTAACCACCCGGAACTACGCCCTCGGAAAGCGGCGGCTGGTCGCGTGGTTCGCCAGCAGTCGCAACTGCAAGAGTCAAAGTGGCCGCGAGAAATACGTGAAGGAACTCCAAAACTACCTTCAAGTCGACATCTACGGCAGCTGTGGCCCGTACAAGTGTGGCGTTCAAAAAACCATGCGAAACCCCTACAAAGTGGAGGAAGACGACTGCTACATGCTCGTCAGCGTCGGCTACAAATTCGTGCTCGCCCACGATGGGGTCCCCTTGGCGTGCGACCTGTGCGAGCAACTCCACAACCCGAATTGGCAGGTGGAGAGGAAGGTATACGACCAATTCGACAAGTGGATATTAAGTGGATGCCGGAAAGGTTACGGGGAAGGGTCGTCGTAGCAGAAAGCAGCGGCAGGGCGAAGGAGATTTTTTTATGGGGTCGTAATTATTTTTGTAATGATCTTGTAAATCGTGTAACTAGCCATTAGCGAAAATAAAAATATTTCGGGAGAAATTGTGAAATTGCGTGGGCTGACCTGGTTTGTGTTGGAAAATGAGGGAGTGTAAATCCTTGGGCTTGCAGTTAAACGCCACCTCAATGACGACGTCGTCATACGCGGAAAAACTGAAATACCGAATTTGCAAGGGTGCCGGGTCCTTCCAGTGAAGGAGGGGCATGTAGCTCCCCTCCGAGTAGACCCAGAGCTCCCCCCGCTTTTCGTTGTAGCGGATGAGGAAACCCCGAAATTGGAGGTTGGAGAGGATGCCGGGCGTGTTGATTTTAAACACGGGGGAGGACTCAACCGCCCGACGGATTTCAGAGACCTTGTTCTGGTAGGAACCCATGATGACCTTCACAAGGACAGGGGAAAAATTACTCGCACTGACCATTGGTTATCTTACTTCGATAAGCGATAAGACATGATTAGGGGTCGGAAATAGGCTTACTATGTACGCCGGTTCCGTGCTGTTGGCAAAGGACGTCAGAGCAATGTGCCCATCGGACGGCCCTTTAAATCGGACTCGGAAAAAGGCTTACTATGTACGCCGGTTCCGTGCTGTTGGCAAAGGACGTCAGAGCAATGTGCCCATCGGACGGCCCTTTAAATCGGACAAGCAACTCCAACACCCCATTTTCTACCAGAAAGGGGTCGACATTGTAAAAATGGGATATTTCCGTGAAATATCCACTCACCGTATCCGCCTGACATCCTAATCCCCCCCGCGAGAAAGAAAAGGCACAGGTCATATCAATAGATAACCCCCGTTAAAAATTGACATTTCAATTATCTTGAATTTCAGGACCTACGTTCATGATTAAAATCGATCGTCCTCAGGTCAAACTCTTCCTGTTCGGCGGACGCCGTCTCCTCTGACGACGTTGTGGGGACCAGGGGACTAAA
>JAHZNE010000331.1:0-12016 GCA_027744055.1 Callyntrura sp. NNG-2020 | reverse complement strand
GGGTAGCCTGAGATTGGCACTTGGCTGCAATTTAAAAGGCTAATTTCGAAGTTATTTTAATATTGCTTAATTTCCTCCATATATTACAATGAATAAACGGGTCTCACATTCTTCATTCTAACATTTGGACTATGTGCCGCACAATGGATTTTGACCTTGATATGTGGCAATAAATAGATTAAAAAATTAACGTGACTGATCAATGCCAACTGGTGCACATTATCCGTTATGTAGGTGAACTTGGGAAACTGAAAGTGATCTGGTAACCCGTTGACAAATTAGCATATAGGACAAGAGATTTCTACGAATTGCTTAAATTGGTAATGCCTAGTCAATGTCGATATTGCAAATTTAATATGATTGGTGAAAGTCATTTTATTTTTAAATGACATTTTAGGTGGGTATAAAGAATTTCTTGCCATTCCTCAGCAAAGCTGAGCGTTATCTCAAGTGTTTTCGTTTTCTCAACCGCCATCGGAAATATTTTATAATTTTCGTTGATTTTTACTTTGTGATCCACATTAAATACACAAAATTTATATTCAAAATTTGTATTTATTTATGATTTAGCTAAATAAAAGCCAAAAAATTTGTCGGTCTTAAAACGACAGTCATAATCGTCATAAAATGAGGGAATACATTAGCTAGAGAATATTCCTGTTGCCTGACCTGAAACGGTTGACGCTAATGAATACATCATATTAGCATTTTGCAATAAATTTAGCATGAAGCGCAGGCGAGCGTCAAAAGAATTCGGCAAACTACAAAAGAGAGGGAAATGTAGGTTACTAAATCAAAAGGATTCAAGATTTTTCTCAAGATTGCTGTACCACGTAATGGCATCATTGTAAAACAATAGCGGAAAACAACGATTGCAGCGATTGCAAGTTAAATTGGCAAAATACAAAAACCAATGATGATAACTAACAGAGCGTACTTTTGGTTAGATTAACAATCACAATCGTATTGCTGAATTGTGCCCTATTATACTTCTTTCTACATTCTAAAAGGTTCGTTGACAAAACCTTTATTGCTATCATACCATTAGTGCTTTTTATTTTCTTGAAGTAGATTTTTTCCACGTCATGCATTGTTGAAGGTGACACTGAAAGTCAGTAACTTTTTAATGCGTATCACATGAAAGTATTTTTAGTTGAGCTATGTCACACCTTCATAAATCTCCGGTTGACGCATCCGAAACAATAACCTGACAAGTGCCACGCTATCATTTTAGCAGGAACAACAAACTACAACAAACCTTAGAATCTGAAAAAATATTAGGCATTGACTACATAGGTATTTACATTTATCAAAGATTATTTTTGGCTTTGCTACATCAGGACTCCTGATTCAGCAGTTACAGAACAGCACTTATCAGTCAGTATTCCGTTCCGATTACAGGCTCGACGTTCAGCGTTCAAATACCTTGAAATGATTTAGATTGTTGTTCTTTTATTGACCATCTAGTAGCATGTTGCAATATTTTATTAAGCAATACGACACAACAATAATCAACATTATTGTTGTCTTCGTCATTCCACTCACTCTTACTTACAGGCACAATACTATAACCAGATACAACTACAAGCCAAATTTCAAAGTGGTGATATAAATAATACGACTTTAATCTATAAAAATACAATCAGCCAGTCAGTTTTAAAGGCGAAAGTAAAAGAGTGTTTTGCTGGCTGCGTTTTGGGATGTACCGACTGGATTTTTACCATCTGATATAACAATACACAATACAACATACTATTTTCCTTGACCGTTCTTGGCTTGGCTCATCCATTTAAGCTGAATAATGTGAATAAATACCTTAAATCATATTATACGTGAGTTCTGAATACTATTATTATGAAGACTGGCCATTTTGCCTTTGCTGAAGGTAAAGGTAGTAATAGTTAGCCGAGAGAATAAGAAGAGCGAGTGGAGAGAGAAGACAAAAGCCATCAAACTGTTTTCAACTTCTTTTGCAATAACAAGAATATGCACATGCATGGATGTAAGTTTCGTCTTACTTCACTCACTTTTCATTTTATGTTTCTTTCTACCTGACACACACATACACACCACAAGAAAAGTACAATATCATACCCCATTAGACAATGAGTGCCCCTACCTTACAGAGCACTAAAGCTATAGTGGCTTTACCTATGTATCCGTGAAAAATGTGTGATCTCACGTTCATCGGCTATGCACAAAAAAATGCCTACACATTTACACGTACAAATTCATATAAAAGCATATACACACATTTACATCTCATCAGCCAGTAGAGTAGATAGGTATACATAGACTATAGACATTATAGTAAAGGCAGCAGACATGATTCACATTTACAGCAGTCTCAATACGATGTATAATTTTTCCATGCCGTTGTTGCCAACATTTCATTCCATTTATACGTAACTATACTATTCTTCTTGGTATAGTTTGGTTTTGCTAGTAAAAAATGTCAGTCAGCAATGCACGAAAAGAAGAATTGTGTGTGATTGTGTTATTTTTGTCTGTCTGCTCCTGCCGCTTATTTGATGGCGATAGTAGCTAGGTGAAAAAAATAGTTCTGTCTACTGTGTAGTTTTGAGAGGAGAAGTAACAATGTAACTCTGTATTACATGATGAACTAAAAGGACAAAATTAAACAGGTAAAGAGTTGAAATGATATTTGAATGTTGGTATTGCTATGTGTGGCTTCTATCAGAATCTATAAAACGATTCTATTTTAGGGTGAATAATATGTAGTAAAGTCGGCAGTCATCGCAATGATGATGATTAGAACGATAAAATTATACTTGCTCGCCAGCTACCTCCATTTCTGACTACTTCTGTTGTTTCCTCTTACGGCAAAGATTAGTTTTTTTTTTATAAATTTTCTGTGTACCTACATAATAGTGTATCTGGACCCAATTTCATAAAAATGTGCAGGCTGACAATTTGACAAATTTTTCAGTTAGTCACTGTTGGTTACCCATACATTTAAATGGACGAATTTTTGACAAGTGTGTCAACTTGTCGGACTTGTAATTTTATGAAATGGGGTCCTGGTCGCATTAATATAATCATAGGTAGCTAAAATATGGTAATTTATATAAGCTCTTTGGTAAAAACTCATGATAAGATTCTTTATATACATGTAAACAAAAAGTTATAAATATAATTATATTTATACTTAAAGTGGAAGAATTGCAGAAATGGTAAGGTTGTGAGCTCGGAGATGTGGGCTGTTGTGAAATGAAAAAGACATGAATGAAATGAAATCAGTGTTGCAGCAGTTGTGTAGTTTTAAAAGCTGCACAAAAGAGTTGTGTGAACGAACGGGTACTGGTGCCTTGGTTGGTGGTGATGTGGAAGCTTCTTTCATGTTCAGAACTTTAAGCCTTGCTGCTGGTTGTTCCAGAGAAGAGAGAGACAAAAGACAGCGAAATCTCATTCCAGGTGTTTAGTTAAATATTCTATTCTGTTTACACATATCACCTTGCTCGACTTTGCCTCTGTTCGGTTCTCTTCTCCGGACTACTGACACGTTGAGGAGCTGGAAAGAAAGCAGTATGTTGTCGAAGATTAGATACGAAAGAAAAGAAAATTTTGTACTCATCTCTACCCCCTTTTGTACCTACCTACACACACAATTGATAGTACACGTATATATACAGGTAACATGAAAAGATTGGTATATGATCTGGTGGCGTGTAAAAAGAGTGACTTCTAAATGGACTGACTGAAAAACTGGATCCTCTGTGGAAAATGTGTTGTGGAAAGAGAACGGATGCAGTTTATCCGATATCGAAAGGAGGGATCATGATGACGACGATGATGATGATGAGAGATAACTACTATTGTATAATGGAACACATCAATCTTGAATCTCTGTGTAATCAAAATAGTGTTGAAGAGTCAAACCACATGATTGCTGCACACAAACACACACAACACACGTATGTTATATAAAATAACAATAATATGCTTGCCTTAAAATGTCTGTATATTACCAGTCCATTGGTATTTTTATTCGATTTAGATGATAGATCATTCCAATTGACACCTTTAATAATTACTAAAAATAACACTACTTGGAATGCCCAATTCTTATAACTGGAATTTAGTCAATTAATTAAGCGATAAATATTATCGTTTATGCAGTAAACGGGTAAACCCACAGTACTAAATCCATAAATCTAAGTTTGTACCGTAAATTTTCATCTTTTGTGAATTCATAATAATAACTTCCTATTAAGAGTTGAAAATGAATTTGTCGTTCTATTACTGGGTATAAAACTACTCCACCTACTGGTGTATGCACCTTTTAAAAGAAACAATTTTGTTTCAATATACTTAATACATCAAGGCTTTAAATGTATAGTTAATATTCTTGCGTTTGTATGAAATGCCGGCTGTTCTATTTGCAGCACCAGCGCAGTTATTCGTCTCTATCTCTTGACCAATTTCCTTTTTAATAGTTCTACCTTACTTCACTATTGTGTGCTATCCATTATTACCTGTTCATTCTCTTGTTCATAGTGTCTGGCACGGCATTCATCTGTACCACTACCACCAACCACCGATTCATTTTTGCTTCAACTACACATTTTAGTAAAAAAAACACGAGGAGATATCAGATACCTGTACTTGATAAGCTATTTTTGCAAACCAGACAAGAGAGCATGAAGAAAAGAAAAAAATGTAGTCACGCTGCTGCGGAGGTCTATCCGTCCGATGCGATTGTTCTATGATTACTCTGCATCATCATCATCGTGTTCGCATGGCGCAAAGCTGTACTCACCTGTGTATTTTGATGATGTGCCGCAACAATAGTTTTTCTCGCCGGCTGCAGTATTTTTTCATTTTCTTCTTCCTTCTTCCCACAGAATCAACTCTTCCTTGAGATTTCGAAATTCAAAACGTCCGTACCCGTCTGCAGTCTGCATAATGAGAAAAAGTGCATATCGCATCTTGCCGTCAGACAGGTATATAGCAACAATGTTACGCTTGGCTATAAAACTGCAGTGTGAGTGCAGAAAATATATCTCATCGAAGAAGTCAGACCAATGCTGCAGAAACCGAGATATTTCCCCTACCATTTTTCCTGTCCATTTAGATATGTGCTTCTTCTGTTGCTCTTCTTTCATTCACCAGCGCCTTTCTGTATATGCACAGCAGTAGCTTGCGCTGTCTGTGATGTATGGACTTATCATCATCTTGAAAATTAAATTTGTTGTTTCATACGTTTCAAAACCAAAGCAAACCACCAACATACATCAGCATCATCATCATCACAGCTATTACAAAGAAAAGTCTTTTGATTCTTTTATACAATGTTGTAATACATACACACATTCCTCTTTGTTTTCTGCAACTGTTGTTGTTAACGTTGCTGCACATTGAACTCTTTTCCCCCTATTTCATCCTTCTCAACATCATTACACCATGATTATCATCATCGTCATCGTCTGCATTGCAGTAGCGACAACAGCAATCTGTAAAAATATTAGGAATGTGCAATTTAACACACAAACTTGTAGCCGCACCAACTTCATAATGTTCACGACGACCGCAACGACAGTCTCTTTCATTCTCTCCTGCCCATTAATCGGCAACATACACACAAAAATATACACGTAAACTCATTAATGTACACTAGTTAGTGTACATTCAACGACAAAAGCGACGACAGCAAACAGACACCATTAGTTGGGGTGGTTGAATGAGGAGAAACCAAAAATATGAATATTAGGTCTACATTAAAATGAATCTACGTAACAATTTGCATTCTCTTATAAGTGATATTTTTCTCCATCTAGCACTATCCGTTTCCTATGTTTATTCCAGTGATTCCCCGACCTCTACATTGCTACTTTCCCCCAAGTTTATTCAAGATGAGATCCTAAATGCTAATATTTTGGGCATGTGTGCAAATTTTGGTATTTTTAACAGCAGCATGGGTAACACGGAGACATTATATATCAAAAGCATTAGTTTTGCTCCATAACATTCTCATCTCCCCTTCGTTTTATTCCATTAGCCCAGCAGTATATATATACCTACATACTTACACCAAATTGCTTGTTCGCTGCAGATTATGATTATGACCGTCGACAACATGATCGTCGTCGTCATCATTATTATGATCATATCCCATCCCGAAATCAGCCAGCCTTGACTACCTTGAGAACATTTTTGCACTGTTGTTTCTAGTTTCTATGCTGATAATGTGAACTGCGCACACATTTATACTCACCACCACCACCAACACAACTTTGTGGGCTCTCACATGTGTGCCTTGTAATAAGGTAAAACGCCGCATACTTTTGCATATGTGTATATTGACTCCCATCAGTCAGCAGAATGGGCAGCGCAGACGATTCTCTGTCGGATTCATCACTTTTTTCTCGCCCGTCACCCGTTTGTGTAATGGTAAAACTTAAATACATTACATGTCATGCATGTACACACATACTTATTATGCTTACCTGGCTTTGACTTGAGGTTTTAAAAAAGTTGGACGGGGTTATGAGTGAATGTGGATTTTCCCCAGGCAGCAACAGAGAGATATACAAGTTACAAGAGCAATGGCAAAATCTTATACTCTAAATGTAAGCGCATTTTACTTGGCAAAATGGCAAGCACACCTACGTTTAGTAGCAACTACAATGAAAGGCTTTTTTTCGAGAGATTTTACACATGAATTGCAATACTACGTGATAAGTATTACTTACCTACGTATGTACACTTTGTACGTTGGTAATAGTGGATCTTCGTTTTACCAGCTAAATAATAAGTTTTTAAATTATAAAGCATGAAAAATGGTGATCATTTTGCCAACATTGTATTTACTTATTATGATGATTATTGTATGAATGAATAAGTTGTAAATCTGTGTGCAGTAGTAATGGTACCCCTCTACTACAACAACTAGTAGTAGTGGTGACTTGTAGTAAAACGCGTTAACAAAGAGGTGTGCATGTGTGCAAGTAAAAGGAGCACAGAACGAGAAGGAGTTGGTGGAGTGAACGAGAGCAGAGACCAGACAACACTAACTTGTTGCATTCACATTTCTTCACTATTAATTCCCAAATGAAACGAATAAACTCGTTGTCCAATATGTACTACTTGCTTGCAGAAAACTGAGATGCTGCGGAACATGATCGTGATGATCATCATCGTCGTCATCATCATCGCCTGCTGCCGTACTTTTTATTTTGTACTGTATCAGCAAGACATTTTTTTTACCTTACTTTGTGCATACGTTTAATAGTATTTGCCAATTTACTGCACATAATACAAGTGACTATGTTATATGTACTCGATATCCTGTATATATCAAAATGGATGGTGTTACTACTACAATTGCCATCACAGACATCACAACAACCTTTTTTTACCGTTCAAAGGCATCTTCTCTTCTTAGAGTAAAAAACTACAAGTTTCGTACTTCATTTACTACTACATACTACTAATACTTACTCTTCAGAGCAACAAGTTGCTGTGTCTGTGTTGTTTATTAGTACTACTCAAATGTGTACTGGCAGACTAATGTACTCTAGTTAATGTTTTGCAATCTTTATAGTGGAGTAGCACACTGTTCATTGAGTAAACGTTTCATACTCGCAGCCAGCTATAACCTTTCACCCGGTTTCTGACAGAAAGTATAGAAGAAATAGAAGAACATCAAGACGAAGGAAAACGATTCAGCCAGAAACATTTCTTCGGAAATTCTCCTACATTGTGGAAGTCTGCCAGCATCTATCCTATTCCTTACTTGGTGAAAATCACAGGTAACGAGAGTGTATGTGTGTGTCGTCACGTTTAAAGGGACACGTCTTTTGAACACACAAAAGATAAATATTCAAAGTGAAATATTTTTAGGTTTATTTGTGGTTTTGAAAATCCATACTAGCGATCTTGTTGGTGAGAGAGAGAGAGAGGGAGGGTGATCGATGCAGAAATTTAAAATTTATGTTTAAAAAAAGAATTTTGCAAATAACCCAAGTTTTCTTGGTACGTCGTGGAATGCGGAGTTTAGATTAATACACTTGGTAAAGTTTGTGTTTGATGATGCTGTTGTCGTCCTCCACTTAAGCAACATCACGGTGCCAGACACAGACATTGAGCAAAAAACCAAGATTGAATCCTCCTCGCCATCATTGCTACAGTTTCGCACATTGTATTTTTGTGATTGTGTGAGCGTGTATTTTTGTACACTGTACGTTCACACAACAGTGGAAAAATTTGATTCATCCATATGGTCTTTGTAAGTGAACTTAAAACATTTCTGAATAAAATGCCTGCAAAAAATGTCTAAATATTTTGTCGGGCTACGAGGAATTAAAACGACTGCAGAGCTCCTTCTTTTATTCCTTTTGTAGTAAGTACAGTTTAAAGACTCGAATGTGTTGTTCTCTTTTAAAAATAGACAAAACTTTGTTTCATGAATAATAGCATGAATGTCCTTTGAACGACAATAAAAGACGAGCAGACAACAGGACGATTATATATACAAGTTCCGTTCTTTTTCTTTAACTTTGTAAAACTGTAGTACGAGCAAGACAAAATTCCTCAGGCTGAATAGCAAATACTACAGAACGCTGCAGAGGAGTAGACTGAAGGCTAAAATTGACAACCTTTTTTATTATTCCGTGAAGGTATAATATTCATATAACATCAATGCAGGCAATTTGCGGCGTACTCTGATTTAAAACGTTCATAAAAAGAACCTTTTCCTTATTACCCTTTTTGCAGTCTTCCTACATTATATCCATTATTATCTCACATTAAACACACACACTCACATTATAATACACGTAGAAAATGGGGAACAGTACAGAAAATTGCATTTTTGCTGCCACAAAATATCTTTCCTTTCAGATCTCTCTCCCTTCCATGCCTATACTCTAACGTAGACATATAAAAAGGACTAGGGAGAAGGATGTAATTTCAGCTTAAATTTTCCATTTGTGAGCATACAACTAGCAGTGCCAGAGAGACTGAACAATTTTTAAAAGATTTTTTTTTAAATTTCCCTGCCACCAGTCATATTTTGTTTAGTATGTTATGTTACGTAGATAATGATACGTGTTTCTTTCAAAAAAGGACGTACTTTTTCTTTTGTACTTCAACAACGTGGGAGCATGCATATAACCATAATAATGATGATGGCGAAGAACTCTGATGATTGTGATTAAGACGATCATCTTGTCGTGGTGGTAGTGGTCGTCGTTGTCGTCAAAATCCTGGCCATTACCACTCTGCCTGCTGATGATCATATGTAGTTTGTATTTGCGTGAAGTGCAGTTTACAGATGTGAAGACGCATACGCATGGTCGAAATATTATGCAGAAAAAACACAATTGTATATTATTTTAAACTGCTGTATCATAAAAGTATGGTGTTGTATACGATGCATACCAATACGTATGAAGTGCAAAAGAATATTTTCTGCTCGCCTTTGAAAAACTGAAAAATGATATATGTAATGAAGCATTGAACATCTTTCTGTGATTTTGACGGTCTTTGTGATGCTGCATGCTTCGTGTTCGTACACTCTAGTAAATACTAAATACTACTCATGCTCTTTCCTTTGTGTATCACTACTCATTCAGTGTGATACATAATGATATATGCAAAAAGTACATTAAAACATCATCTTGTAAATAGAGATGTACCAGAAACACAATAATATATGAGGGATAACTCTGCCTGTAGCTGTGGTATACATTGTTTCGCCTTCATGAACACTACCATTCAATCAATCTTATTTCACTGCTGGTTGTCCGTATTTCTCGTGTATAGTCAAATCATCATCGTCGTCATGCTGCCTTTTGTATTTCCAACCTCAACGCAACCTTTTTTTGCAATAAAAAGACGTAACCAACACGGTTGTAACATATATTTACAATCATGCCAATTTTCGCCAATAATGCAAATACCAAAAACGCCACACATTCTACCAGTGGTATCTATATATACCTTGTCCCATCGAGTTAATGGCTAATACCTTGATCAACTTTTTTGTTTTTCTGGTAGTGTAAAATGTGAGTGAATGGCGACGGCGATGACGCGATAAATGTGAAAAACGAAAAAGAACCGTGTACCAAGAATGCAGTTTTTCCTCTCATTTTCATTTTCATGAGAAGCGCAGTGTGGTGATGATGAGAGGAGTGCTACAAGCATGATTACATTATATGACATGCCTCTGTTGATGACGGCTGTCTGTCATATATGCAAATTTTGCAACAGCAAATGCAGCGATGCCATGTACAATAAATGATGAATGTGTTTTCTGGCTTCCAAGTCTAGAACTACTGCCGCTGATGGATGCTTTTTAGAGGTCGTTCGTTGGTTAATGTATTATTGATACCTTTCAGAAAACAACCTACGAATACGAATGTGTGCGAATATGTACAAAATATTTTTCCTTTCTTCCATTTTAATTGAATCGCCTCGTCTTGGTTTTTCAATGCTGGAATCCAATTTTCTTTGTTTCTTCTTTTCACTTTCTTGCTTTTCGAATTAACAGCAAGCAAAGTCAAAATTTTTAACTGTGTAGGGACCAGAAGGGAATCTATATTCTCACCACTTGTTTTCTCCACTCTGAAGGAAGAAATACATGTAAAATGGATGTTGGCGAGACATGTAAAAAAAATTAACTACGCATTTTTCTGTACATGCTGATGTGAGGTTTGCCGTGATGATAACGATGAAAATGACAACGACGGGGAGTGTGAGTGGTGGTAGTGAGGAGAAGGGGAGGCATGATGGTGAATGTATGAAAATTTACGTTCTCTGTTGTATACGTAGATACTCATTCTACCACTCTCCTTACCTCAGTAGCTACCAGCATCATCAGCTACCACCAACGCAATACATTTTTGTATTGAATTTTTGCGATTTTTAACACGAGGTTAGGTATTTATTCTACTTTTGTAGTTTTATGATGAAGTGTGTATTCTTCTTGTTCAGTTCAGTCTAGAACAGTTTCTGATTCAACCCTGCTACCATTTTATGTATACAAAAGTAATACTGCGTATTGTCTCTCTCTCTCTCTCGATCTCCTAAAAGCTGTGCTAATACTAATGCGTTTGATGAATTCTACTTTTCCATTCCTATGCAATTTTAATTTATAATCCTTTTTTGATTTGATTCAAATAATATGCTTTCTACGACTTCACATATTATTGTTCCCAACTACTTTAACATTAGTGAAAAATACACAAGTCACATTTAGTAGTATCTGATAAGTACAGCATCTTTTTTAAGCGAATCTGCAACAACTGGTAGTCTCCAGAAAATAGTAACAATTCTGCTCTTGTAATTGACTATAAATTAGATGAATACTTGTGCTAATTTCCACCAGTAGTACCTATTGTTTATGCATTGGTAAAACTCGAATATTAGTATTTGAAAAAATTGTGTTAAAGTAAAAATTGGTTTTATTCCTTCGTTAAATCGGATTTCATTTAGTGCTCTTTCATAGCCATTCTTATTTTTACATTCATTTAACATGACGTTATGACTCATGACTAGATTTATATTTGCTTATACAATAATCAAACCTTTTCAGTGTGTTTGGTTGTTACTTTTTGTTTAGATTTTTCTTGTTTTTTTTTTGCAAAACAGCTTATACAATTTGTGAGAACAAGGAGTCATCTATCGCATCGTGACTTGTCACTCAACTCGAGAAAAACGAAAGGATCAAACAACTGACTGTCAGCTAATGTCAAAAGCTACTGCCTTCATTTAACAACTGAGGAAACCATTAAGGTAAGCATGGATTAATTAAAATTAAAATGTATTTCCTTTACCTTCATCGCTTTCTACAGAAATCGTTTGCTTTAATGGGTCTCACTCGCTTCAGTTAAAAATTTCAACTCACTACTTATTATTATTCGTGTCATTACTGCTACTATTTGTATACACAAAAAGAAATTATTGTACATTCAGGACCCCATTTCATAAAATTACAAGTCCGACAAGTTGACAAACTTGTCAAAAATTCGTCCATATAAATGTATGGGTAACC